>JAECUM010006388.1:0-134802 GCA_016617855.1 Megalonaias nervosa | reverse complement strand
TCCCAAGGAAAGTGCACACGTATCGTTAGGACGAACCATATTCTTGTAGGTTACTTGGTGTAATTTCTATTTCAAGGTTTTAATCCAGCCCAAATTCCTTTTCTCTCTCATTCCACATTTCTGCGCAGTTTGTCCGTTATACATGAGAGGGGAGGGGAGAACAGAAAGCAGAAAGGATTGTGATGAAAATGTGTACCATATTAAATTAATTTAGAAAACGGGGATTATTAATACTTTTCATCGTTATTTTTCATACGACATTGGTGACTAATGTGCTGAAATTGATCATTGATCTAGAATCAACTGCAGACGCTCGCGAGAATGTTTATGTATGCGTATTATTGCGCCATGGGCGGATCACAATTTGATATACCAATAGTATTGGTATATCAAATTGCTTTATACCAACACTTTAAATGCATGTTATTTGTTAATGTATGTGATATATATATATATATATATATATATATATATATATATATATATATATATATATATATATATATATATATATATATATTCTTTTCCTGTGTAGATACTGGATATATATATTTTATCTTCCATGTGCAAGAATGTCCTATTTTATTACTACATTTTTTTTTATGGAGCAATAAAACATATTTGGTAATGACTCTTGAACAGTGCATTTTTTTGTTTGGTCACCGGTAGCTCTGAGCCCTCCATCCCACCCTTTGTTTCCAACCTAAATCCGGTAATGTAAATGATTTACCAAAATAAGAAGTTACAATGGGCGTCCAACAGCCATCTTAATGACATTCTTCACATTGGTCGCTTACTTCATTTATTGATGCTAGATAGACAGAGGAACCTTGTGCTGCATTGATTAACGTGAGCTATACATAACCACAACTGTTTTAACATAGTCATATAAAATATTTAATGAATGAAGAGTATACAGTAATAAACAAAACAGCATATGATTTAAATGCACATCAATAATAAATAATGCACATCATATAAATAATGCAGATCATATAATAAATAATGCACATCATATAAATAATGCAGATCATATAATAAATAATGCACATCATGTAATAAATAATGCACATCATATAAATAATGCAGATCATATAATAAATAATGCACATCATGTAATAAATAATGCACATCATATAAATAATGCAGATGATGTAAAAAAAAAATGCAGATCATTTATGCACAACAAAACAGTACTGAATTGTACGAGAAATGATTTAATACATGCATTGTAAGAAATATAGGATACATGATTATATGCATTTGTCTCTCTCTCTCACTCACTTTCTCCATTTCTCTCAAACATGCCACTATTCATTATTACCAATATCCTACAACATCAAACTCATAACTAAAATAACATCAATACGTAATTTAAATATTTTAAAAAATCTCTCTCTCTCTCTCTCTCTCTCTCTCTCTCTCTCTCTCTCTCTCTCTCTCTCTCTCTCTCTCTCTGTGGGGGCTACTCATGGGCTAGAATCTGAATGTAAAAGACCGATTCCCAATCAGTGCTAGTCTGATCCCAGCATTACAGTGTATTCTGGGCTGATCCCAGCTCAAGTAGAATTGGTGCTAGGCTGATTCCAGCTCAATGTAAAAGACTGATTCCCAATAGGTGCTAGACTGATCCTAGCATTACAGTGTATTCTGGGCTGATCTCAGCTCAAGTAGAATTGGTGCTAGGCTGATCCCAGCTCAAGTAAAATCTGTGCTAGTCTGATCCCAGGATTCGAGTATATTCTGGGCTGATCCCATCTTCAAGTAAATCTATGCTAGGCGGATCCCAGCATTATTGTGTATTCTGGGCTGATCCCAGCTCAAGGGTAATTTGTGCTATGTTGATCCCAGCATTAAAGTGTAATCTGGGCTTATCCCAGCTTCAGTGGACTGTGCTAGGCTGATCCCAGCTCAAGTAAAATCTGTGCTAGACTGATCCCAGCATTCAAGTGTATTCTGGGCTGATCCCAGCTTAAGTAGACAATGTTCTAGGCTGATCCCAGCTTGCTAATCTATTCTGGGCTGATCCCATCTTAACTAAGTCTATACTAGGCTGACCCCCGCATAAAAGTGTATTCTGGGTTGATCACAGATTCGTGGAGTAGAGCTAGTCGGATCCCAGCATGAAGAAAATACTCTTATATTTTTCATACTTAAAACTGTAAAAGAAATATATTTAATGGGCATGACCTTTACGTTATTAGTATAGCTTCTTAGTATCCGATTGAGAAAAAATGTCAAATTGAATTTGATATTAAAAAATATCAAATGCGAGCCCCCAAGAGGATGCCAATTTGCAATGTGAAAATCCATTTGGAAGGACTGGTGTCCAAAGCACATGATACTAAATGTATGTACACAGCTGTTCCTGAGGAGAAAGTCGGTTAGGGTGAACTCTGATGTAGCGCGTATAACATGACGAAGACCATCGTGCTAAAGTCCTAATTAGATGGTCCTCCATACCAACCGCAGGTGCAGTTGTGGCTGCTCGAATACGAAAGGAATGACGAAAAAAGTTTTGCTCATCATAGCCCATGCATGGCAGCAAGGAGCTTCAAGTAAGACAGAAAAAAGTCCCTACTAAATGGATGGCACATGGAATCCACAAATAAAGCACCATGACCTCCAACCAATGCACCTTGCCACCGCTGACTCAAATACTGCTCCATACAGGACACGGGACACAACCACGAGTTCCGAAAGAATTAAATCTTGACACCATATTGTTCCATTTTTTAAAGATGGCAAGGTCAGTAAAAACATAGATTTGTCTGTTGAAAATGTCACATCCCGAATTTTCGGGTAATTGCCTGAAGAAATGCTTTGCAATGATAGAACTGTGAATTCACCACATGGCAAGAATAAAAACAAAACAAATGCCACCAGACACATTCACTGCAGCGACAAATCCACATTGGGTGAAAAGACTCCCTCACTTAACATGGCCGACAACTGCACCACCATCCTGTATGCAATTGGAATTCTGGGCTTACTATTTGGAATGTTGTTCCTTTTTATCTCACTGCAGCCTGTCGGACTCCTGGAAAGGGATACTATGCCCAGCCTATAGGTAATGGAATCTAATCCCTGCAAGGAACAGCTTAAATTGTGGAATACTGCAGCTGCAGCCTGGTGTGACAGTATGTGACGAAATAAATCAAAACATCTTCTGAAAGTACGGGCAAAGAGTAAGCACGTGTAACAATGCCTGACATGGCCAAAAATTCACCAAACACTGGAAGCCATTTCTGTACACTGACCTAGTAATATTGGACACTGCTAAACACCACAAGTCCTGCACACGCTGTGTCAAAATAGCATCAGTTCTGTAGCCCGGGGGATGGGGGGGGGGGGCATACAGCTGGAGTTTGATCTGCTTGGGGCACCAAGTGCCGGAACTTCTCGTTCTGAGATCGAGAAAGAGCATCAGCTATAAGGTTATCCCTACCAGATGTATGGCGAGCATGAATAACGAATTGTCCTTTGGCAGCACACCATATTAGTCTTGCAACAAATTTCATTATAAGAGGTATTTCGGATCGGCCTTTGTTAATGATTTCAACAGTTGCAGAATTGTCACAGTTCACCAGAATTCTTTTCTTGGGCCACTGATTTCTCCATTAAAACCACCAGTCCTGCACTGGTGTCAACATGGCACACAATCTCCAGAAATGTTTGTATTCCATGCCACTGAACGACAATGGAAGAATGATGTGTTGTAAGATGGTCACGCCTTCAGTGAACCCATATGAAGTGCTCTCCAATGAACCTATATGAAGAGCAGTGCCCTATGATGTGAACAGCTGTATCAGTCTGTGCACCCACGAGACTGCCGAGCTGTGCACACACTATCCTAAAAATGTTTGTATTTCCCTGTCACAAAACGCCAGTGGAAGAATGACGTGTTGCAAGATGGTCATGTCTTGCATGAACCCATATGAAGTGAAGTGCTCTCCAATGAACCCCTATGAAGTGCAGTGTCCATATAATGTGGACGTCGGTATCGGTCTGTGGATCCACAAGACCTGAAAGAAGAAAATTGAAAAGCAGAACCAGGCCGTAGGAAGTGCTATGGTGATGTGCAAAACGACCTGAAGTCAGCACAAAATTACAAACTTGAAATTTTATCGCTCAAGCAGATATATTTCTCAAAGGGATATGTCACCTACCCAAGACCCAAACAGTACTGTCTGATAGACAATGCTTAGCACCCTGATGCTGCCCTAATCCTAGAAGTATGAGTTTTGAATAAATGAGGATTAAAACTGCATTATAACAGTGCATAGCACGAACGATGTGCGCAAGGCTTGGTTGAACTCCTGCCTAGTTATGGGAGATCCCCCCCCCCCGAGATAAGAAAGAGTGGTCCCAAATACCACCCCAGTAGTTGTGAATAGTGACGCAGCGCATGAACAAGGTACTGGTCTTGTACTTTTTGGGGCATTACATTTAGGCAAAAGGGGTATCCTTGGAGTGTTTGTAATGTGTAAACTCGACAACTAAACCAACGTCACTGATCTGAACGCGAGAAATCTAAAGCTGGGTTTCGGCAACCAGGTTGTCTGTCATTTCCTCTAACCGCAAGAATGCATGAAGTGCAAGGAGAACATAGTCTTAAACAGAGCCACACGAATGGCGTTGAGAGTGAATCTAGGCAGGACTAGAACGAGTTTTTTTTTTTTGTAGAATACATTTGTAAATGGTAATCTGCGACAAATGTTTATGAAGTGTTTGCAGGAGTTTTTGAAAAAGAAAGGAATTGATTGGATCAGGGATATTGTTCAGTTTCTGTACATAGCCAATAGCCGAGACATAGGTAGATATGATAGATACCGCATAGTGTTTTCAAAAAGATATGAAATGAATATTGCCAAACTGGTACTTGGAAAAAAAGGATAGTGCTGTGGAGTTTTAAAGTGGTTGAAAAAATCGATGTAGTATTTCCAACTGCGCCTGTAAGCTTCCATGGAACATGGAGAAAGAGCACTTTTACCAAAATGGACAATCTTAATACTCCCAGTCATTGATGTCGGAAGTTCCGGGACCTGTACTGGAATTTCCTCTGCATAAGGTGAGAGTTGGAGGAATCTGTGCACCTTCTTGAATTTGTTGGAGAAGATTCTGATGCATTGTCTCCAGGAATGGCAAGGATTCTGTCTCGTATATTGCGACCGTCACTGAAGGGATGGAAGTTGTCTTCCCTAGGACTGCGTTGTTATCCATGACAGGGACATCCGGTGGCAATGATTCTGCATGTCCTAAAGTATAGCGTGTCAGATTGGTCGGCTTCCCTCGTGTCACTATTCCTAGAGTCAGTCAAGGAGCGAAGCACTTTCAGATAACGTAGCCAGAGTATTTTGCAATGCCACCACCATCATCGACAACTGGGTCACTGTCAAAATATTAGCGTGTTTGTTGAAGGCACTTCCGGTTGCGCATGCGTAAAATTGTCTGTTCCGAGAACTGTTTGATTATCATTAACACCGTTGCTGCTACATTCCCTAAACAAAGGAACTGACGAGATTTCTTTACTCCCGGGCTGAAATGAATGCCTGGAACATATTCTTGTATAAGTTTGGCAGAGACCATTTCTCTGGTATTGTCACGTTATAATTGGCCGTTGCTGGCGAGCAAGAGGGTCAACTCGACTGTTATGGCGCAAAATCAGGAAGATGAACAGAAAGTCAGTTTGCATGATATGGAAAACCACCAGATTAAAATCCAGCACAAATCCATAAGAAAAGTTTGATGCGGAGACTCAAAATCCATTGTCGGTACCTTTGAAAAGCCAGAGAAATAAAACTCTACATTCATTGTCTGTACATTTGAAAAACCAGAGAAGTGACTGATCACATGGTACTGTATATGATCCTGCAATGTTATGTAAGATTATCTAATTTGGTTGGCTCTTTGAATTCTGCTGCCAATACCAACCAATAGGAATAGTTCTGCTCATGCTCCCACCCCTACCCCCGTGATCCTCCAACAAGCCCCATGAAGACAGCAAGTACGAGGTTAATAACAGTCTCTTGCATAATACCCTGTCTGCCTCTCAATTTCAAGGTACATGTACAACACCCCTATCCAAGTGTTAGCCAGTGAGTAATCCTTATAATTTGACATTACATCATCTTACCACACCACCAATTCCTCCCTCAATGGTCATTATCAGACAAACCGCATTGCAGCACTGGCAATGTGTACCTACAATAACCCAAGATCATCAAGTTCTGCATAAACTAAAATTTAATAAATTATCATTATAATAAATAATGCACATCATATAATAACAACTGAATTATATATATTTATAAGCACATCATACAATGAAACATACACATTATAAAAGAAGAAATCCACATTGTAAAATTAAACACACGATATATCTAATAAGAAAAGCCATATAATAACCAATGTACAGCATGTGATAAGAAATACAGTATATATACCAAGCATTGTTCAGTATATGGTGCTTGACGCAATAATAAAATACTCAGTGTACAGTATATAGTAAGAAATTCAGTATATACGATAAACAGTGTACAGTATATAATAATAAATGCAGTGCACCAGATAAGCATTGTACAGTATATTGTAATCAATAATAAATGTAGTACATCTAAAACAGAATGCACAACATTCAACCTCTTGATTTCAAGACGGACCTCTTAAGACAGCTTTGGAGTTCCATGGAAAACACTTAGATTTTAAGCGAGTGAGATATGAAATCTAGGATCTCTCCCTCATGTTGCTTAGAGATGTACTGAAGAAAAAATAAGTATTTTATTGAAAGTGGTCCTGCAGAATATAAATTGAACCTCTAGGTTTTTGATACCTTACACCAAAATATATAAAAGATCCTTACAAAGGTAAACATAACTACAGACTTACAGCTGATGAATGCTGAAGAAAATACATGTTCAATGAATAAATTCAGTATGTACAAGTGACAGAAAAAAGAGATAAAGAACAACTAACCTTACTTGGTCTTAAAGGCAGCGTAAGAAATTCTTCTTTTACATAAGCTGGAAGTTATTTGTTTATTAGCAAATAATGCCAATATTATAATTATTGTATTAATTAGAGTCTCTTTGCAATTTTCAATTGTAACAAAAGAAATAAATGAAAAGGGCACCTAAAAAGTATAAATGAAGTCTACTAAAATACATCGTACAAGCCCCTGTAACCATTGCCAAAATTATAAATGTTCGTTTATTTGTTTAATGATCTGTCTCTTAAATTATGAGTTGTAGATCCATGAGATGTAGATCCAGCTGTTGCAATAACAGGCACTTACTGTTTTTCGCATTATCGTGTTTTCTCTGTGCAACTTCCTAATTTATCTTTTTATGAAATGCTGCAAATTCTTTATCAGCTGCTGCAATTCTATTTGTTACCACGTAAATATTTATAGCAGTAATTATTTCGAAGTTGAATAAAATGCATCCGACGACGTTAGTGCATTGTTTTTGTAACCTACAGTGCTACCTATTTTCATCACCACAGCAACTGGAAAAAACAATATACCATCACCAGCAATAGTATCATTTAGGATAACTTTCAAACTTGAAATGTATTGCTAAAATCTTATTGAAATGTTTTCATGTAAGTCATATCCTTGTTCACCATAAATTACAGTTTCAATCATTCTGCCTATCTTATACATTGATAAAGACTCCATAATAGATGTTTTGCTTAATATTTGGCCATCCATATATATATATATATATATATATATATATATATATATATATATATATATATCACAAGGTGTTATACTTTGAGTTTGTATATTGCTTACAAAAAATAGGAGAGAAAGTACACGTGAAAAGAGTTATGCAAAAGAAACAATCGAATCCATTTCCAGAAATGATTTGAATTTCACAGTAATAAATGGCAAGTAAGAAAATTACCATAATTGATACTTTTACCGTTCAGCAATAAATTACACCCTTATAGTTGGTTACAGCATGCATTTAAATATATTTATAAAATGTTCATAAATTCACCATCAAAATGCACATTAAAGAAGTCATAGTTATTATTGCGATTAATTTTTTTCAGTTTACAATTGATTATTGAATAGCACAATGGATACTATCAGAACAAATAGTTAAGTAAGCAAATCTGTGCCAGTTGATCTAAGGAGGAAAATATAGTTCGGTTTTAAAATCTAAATCAAAGAAAGCGAAGCAATCAATAACTGAAGGAAACAGAGCCTGAGAAATCGTATCAAGCTCATATTTCTAAAAGCAATGCCCCTGCATATAGCTATTTCTCATTTGAATACGTTCCCCGATCACATTATCGTTAGGAATATAAGTCCTACTGCCTCCAGAATCCAGCACTCCCTAAGAGAAAAATTCGTCTGTTTTTTTTTTCTACACTGTATACATAACGGGCAAGAACTCTTGGCCATTACCTCACCTTCCTGCCTACAAGTAGCGTTAGTGTAAGCTTTGACACATTACGGAACGTCTTGTCAGCAAGCAGTCTACTCAGTACAGGAGCCCCCTAGTTCCAAAAATGTCAGATAAACACAGGAAGAATTACAGAATCAAACGAACGGAAACGAAACGGACATTGAATTAAGGCCATGAAGCAAGAATATTAAAAGAAATTAATGAAATACAAAAGAAATGGAATACAGTATGCGATGATGAGACTCCTTCCTGTTGAGCAGGGAGAAAGGACAGATCGACAAAATTGCGATATTGAGACTCATTCCTGAGACCAGGGAGAAAGGACGCTCACCATACTGTATGGATTAAAAGATGACTTAACGCAATGGAAAACGGACTTATGATTCATATTACGTAAGAAATGTTTAAACAACTTAAACGAATGCGAAGAACACTATTAAATAGTTTAATATTATTAAGATAACTTTACCAATAAATATTATAGCTAAATTTTCAAAATTTACTGATTACGATTAAATTGACTAAACTAAACAATTATTCATATATTACTTTAATAAATTATTATTAAATTATTAGTAACCTAACTATAGCCACTTAATATTATATTTACGATCAAAATTGTCATTCATGTATTAGACAAGAAACTCGTGGCACCTGAGCTAGTGTTCACTTGATCGCGAAAGCGTAGTGTGAATGCTGCTCGTGCCTAATTAAGATCTCAAACAACCTATGCGCAAAGCAGAAACATTATAATAGATATCTATTAATTAAAACTATAAAACTATACTTAATAGAAATTAAATATGAATTAATTTAATTTAGTTTTTATTTATTAAACTTTAGACTTATAGGAAACTATGATTATGAATTAAATAACAACTTCAGAAATTTGATATATTAGAAGAAATAAAAAATTTGAATGGTGTACAAACCCCTACTCAAAATTAATTAAAAACGAAATTTAATAAAATTAATACAAGAAGTACACACATATGGAAAAAAAACATGAACACATAAAATACTTTAACTTTTGTCACAAGGGGGTTACTCAGATGATGTCAATCTGAGAGTAACCACACCAATAAAAGCTTTTGAAATGACTTTACGTTTTCACTTCTCCCGAAACCATGTGGATATTTGTGCTTTCTGCATTCCATCCATTGAGGATGTAATTATTTTCGGACGTATTAAGGATTATTATACGGGTGGCGTATATTTTTACTTGAAACGAGACCATAATTACGTGAATTCATTTTCACCTATGCGGACTTAGTTTCTGCGTTTTCTGACCGCATTGTATTAGAACATGCTGAAGTTCGTGTTCGCGCACAGTATTTATTTATCACCACTGGTATAGCTAGTGTCTCTGACGTTCTTAGCGCAGTTAGTGAGGCATTTCTTTTTTTTTATTTCATGCTTTGTCGTTTCAGAATCAACTATAACGACCAAGTAAGCACAATGCAAGAATGCGAGCCAGCGAGAAATCTCATGACTCATGTCTCGCATATAGAAAGTGTACATCGTCGGCTAGATGAAGCCTGCGCGCAAGTTGGTCGGAGAATATTTGGTGAACAGTTCTAAGGAAAACTGCAAGAAAAAGAGAATAACGTGAGAAATTAAAGGACCGAGAATATACTGATGTTTTGAACATAAAACATCAAGGACCGAGAATACTTATGTTTTTGGCAGGACTTGTCCGGGATGCTGTTACATGTGGATAATGTTAATACCTTGAGGGAGATTCCACCTAATTCTAGGCAGCACACAGTGGTATAAGTCACCCAGCATGTTCGAGCATGGCCTTAGGGCCTGAAAGGTCCGGGCATACAGGGTTTAAAATGACTTGAATGAGCCTTGCCGTCTTCCCACAATTCATATTTGATACCGACTAGGCTGCTGTCCGGCTCTCGAGCCATACTCTTCAGTGATCATATGGCTTCCATTACATATCGTCCTATGCCTCATCAAGTTCAGCCATGGAACGATAACATTACCAGGGATTTTATTCATAAATTCGTCCGTCCGTCTAACACTGCCATTACTCCGGCTGGGCAGTACAGCCGTGTGTACTTCTGTTAGTACGCCCTATACTCGTACTGGTTGTTTTTGTTTTCGACAAACCGTCTGTACCGATTGGAGACTATATACTGCGGTTACAGTTAAGCATTTACTGACGGTTTACCGCCTTGGACGGTACCGTGACAGTATTAGAGACGACGGCCAGGTTTCGTTTATGACTCCGGGAATGTATTATGCGGATATCGGTCTTAGTCTCGAACAAGACGACCTGCGCACTAATGTGGGCATAAACTTGATGATAGGTAATACGCAAATACCACTTAAGAGCGGACTGAGCTTACCTTTACGTCCCCCCCCCCCACAATTCAACAACGGCATACAAGGGTCAAGGCCTCGGTTGTTTTTTTTTACGAAGAGGAAGTCATCTGTTTCTTCCGTCTTCTGTGTAGTTGGGAAATTCTGGGAATTGGCCGAGAGTCTATCTGCCAAATCCAGTGACCGAGGCAGTTCCAAAGTCATTCTCTTTCTTTCTGAGAGTCAACTTTGAGGGCTTTTTGCAATATCGCTGGTACAAGAACCATTCTGATGCCTTCATCGTAGATCACCCGGTGCTAGACAAGGACCACACTGCGGTCAATTTGACTTCGCCTGCTTCTATACGGTGGATAAAAATATTCTGCATAAAATTCGAAGCTCGTTCGCAATATAGTGACCACGAAATTTTTGTTGGATTAGTGTCTGCGGCTAATTTGCAGGCTTGCAGACAAGGCCGGCGATGCACATCCCGCCCTGACCTTGTGAACCTTCTTTCGGATCGCCTCTGCTTGCGGAGGCAGACAGCCTAAAAGCTATTCCTCAATCTCTCTGCGCACCAATCATCCCTTTATAAACCATCTCCAATTCACCCTCAATGACGTGATGCTCGGAGCAAAGGAAATGCGGGATCGTCCTCTGCTTAACCCAAAATCCCGCTGCTATCCCAATCCTATGCATCAAGACAATCTGCTAATCAGGTTATGGAGGCTGTCACATCAAGGTGATAGGAAACAAAGTTTGTCGAACCTGACGCCTTCGCTCTCTCGCCGTCTTCTTCTATTACCGATCTTCCGCAGATAATTATCCGGTAGGCTCCAGAGTCTTGATTGTTTCTCAAACAGCGTTGGATCGGTCTCTTTCCACCAAACGAGTGGGTAGTCCAAATTATCTCAGATGGACTTCGGATCTCTTTATTCCAATCGCTCCCCTTTCGTTCTCTCTATTCCCTAACGGACGTACTATCGGACTCGGTAAAAGACATACATTTTGTTTTAGCAAGAAATCCAAATATTCCTCGAGAAATGGGCGGTGGAGATTATTCGTGATCCGCAGTCTCTTGATTTTTTCTTTCCAAACCGTTTCTAGTTAGAACAGTCACTGAGACTGAAGATGGAGACGGGAAGATCAGTCATCTCTATCCGTCCAAAAAATGTGGCAACTATGTTTATCTGATAGACGTATATTTTCACACTCCTGTTAATCCGTCCTTACAAAACTTCCTGAGGTTTACATACCGAGGAAATTGGTATAATATTCATGCTTTCTCCCAGCTTGAACATATGTCCTTGAGCTTTTATGAAACAACTCCACTGTATCGTATCCTTGTTGACTTTATCTGTTTCCACGATGGCGTAGTTGGACGCCATCCTCGAGAAATATATGATCAGTTACATTCTAATCAAAGGAAAGAACGATTTCACTTCCCTTATGCATCATCAAGGTTTTCTGATCACTTGGTAAGTATCATCTTTGTCTTGGAGTAGATTTTCTCATCACCTCATCCTGGTATGTTTTCCCCACCTTAAGGGTAGTCCGAATCGTCGTCGTCGTCCAAGACAAATCGAATCCCAACCAGAGAGTTTCTGCAACTCTTCTGATTGTTCCTACAACGGCGGATCTTATCCCGCAAGGCTGCTTCTGCATGCACCCTTTGTAGATGACCTGCTGTCTTAGGGGCATTCCTCTTACATGCCGCTCGATTACATGGTCAGTGTAACGAGTGAGATAGTATCATTCCTGGACCATTGATTCAACCAAGCTTGGCTCACGACAGAAATACCTTCCGAACAGCCTCGAAAGACGTGACCGTGTGTACAGATCCAAACACATGTGTTGCAGCATCTCATATTTTACCAGATTTTACACTGTCAACAATCAGTGGGGTCACAGTTGAGGACAATGAGATGAAAGTTATTATCAAAGCCTTTAAGTTTTCAAACGACCATCTTCAGAACGAGATGGGACTCATCATGTCAGACAACTAGGCGGGAACAAATCATCCCAACTCTACGTTCTGGTCTGGTCCTTCAATCGTTGGTGCGTATAAGGCAACATCTACATCCAGATCAGAAACCTTCCAGGCAGACTCAGTATCTTTTCCGATTGACTGTCATGAAGGGAATAGATTCTTCATACAAACTGGTCCCTTCATCCATTGATTTTTCATCAGATTTGTCAGAGGGGGTCTAATGATTGTTCTTTTAACAACCAAACTGAATCACAAACTGTTCACCTCCATTTCCTTAGTACTTGAACCCGGGGTATGGTCCGTCGATGCTCTTTCTCTCAGTTAGTAGGGTCTGTGGTCATTTGCCTATACCTCCAAAATGTCTTAGATCCAAATATTATAAAGAAATAGAGGGATTAGAAGTACAAAATGATTCGGATTGCCCCTCTCCGATGGGACAAATCCTCAATCAACGATCTTCTCAATCTAGCGATATATCTACCCTGGACGATCCCGGTCAGGCCGAATATTCTCAATCAATTGATACCTACATATTCCATCCTTGACCGGAACCTCTTCTTCTTTACGCTTGGCTCTTGTCAGGATAGCCTTGCAGTAAAAAGAATAACAACCCTTCAGTCGTGAAAAGAATTGCACGAGTTTGAAGTCCCTGCACTTTAATGGCCTACGAAAGTGAGTGGCACGTTTTCAGAGACTGGTTATTCTGTCATCCATGTAGCTTATGTTTTCTTTGCCTGTTCGAGCAGAAAATGTTGGCGTCGATTACTATTAAAGGGCTACTGTTCCATGATATCGGACACGTTCCGTCATCATGGCAGGGAAGATCAAAAGCCTCTCTAATTTTTTACCCACTTTGGCTTACATAGGCCTAAATCACTTTCTTTGTTTCCTAATTGTTCTGACCTAACTAAATTCAAACAAGTTCGAGCCTTTCGCCAGGACCTCGTTGAGGCTCCCTTGATGCAAAACCTGTTTCCTGATAGCATTAGCTTTGGCATGAAGAGCCAGTGAATTACAAGCCCTCTCTATTGACACAGTCTACCTTTGGTTTCATTTAGATGGCTCAGCGGTCCTTATGACGCAACCCGGTTTCATCGCCAGGAACAGGTTGCCGTCAATGGGCAATCAAAAGTCATCATACGTCCTCTCTGTATAAACACATCACATGAGGCTTTCAACAGGATTGAGACAATTCGTTGAACTCGAAGACGCCTCTTTCTCCCAGTTAAGCCTGGGAAGTAGGATATAACCCTCAATCCTCTCATCGTGGCTGAAGTGGCTAATACACACGGTCTATTAGGACCTATCGCCAGAGCAGTGTCGCGGCAGGAAGATCTCTGCTCACAAAGTAAGTGCAATCTCTGCTAGTCTTGCCGTTGACGTAATGTCTCAATAAAAGATATAGTGATACCGTCGAGGCCGTCTATTGGCATGCACAGTCAACCTTTTCTAGTTTTCACATTCTAGACTTGGTACCACATCGACACACTCTGGATCTGATAATCCCAGTCTCAGTCGCACAAGCGTCTACCAGACCCAATAGGCATCAGCACAACCTCCGGAAGAGCACATTGGGCAGCTTTCGCTGAATTCGGCCAGAAATTTTATGTAATAAAATGTCAGCATTTCAGTATTTTTTCTTTCCAAATGTAAACCACATCGCCTACGGTTGTTCTGCTCGCATTTAGGGGAGTGAGTTAATCTTCATGTCACGATTCCAATTTTCTCATCGTAAGTTATTGGATGCCCAACATCCCCTCCGTCTATTACCTATTCTCCTAACGTTAATGTTATCCGGGAATAGCTTGGAAGGAGAAAGTAAATTCTTTTTTGTAAACTATACTGTTGCTATAATACTTACCCGATCACATCACTTTTATACCCCCCATCCTTCCCGCAATGCGAGCATCATGTTACAGGATGTTGTGGTCAGCTTAAACTAGCGCCACCTATAGGCAGGAAAGGGAAGGTAGTGGGCGGCAAGAGATATTGCCGTTTGTCTATATAGGGTAGGCAGGAAAGACGAATTTACGTCTTTGGGAGGGAGGGATTCGAAGGGTAGACGGGCTTTTATTCCTAACGTTAAAATGATAGGGTAAGTATTGTAGAAGAAACATAATTTACTAAAATGATTGCTTTCTGAACTCTAAGTTGGAAAGAAATTACAAGGAGCGCACCATATTATTCAATATTACCACCTACACACAAGTGAATTAATCATAGGTTTTTAAGAATCAACAAAATTAAAAGTTATTCGATACAACAATGAACATTACAGACGATTAAGAAAAAATTGTATAAAATGCATACTATTTTGTAACTGTGCAGAAGTTGGTATGGAAATAGCTTCCAGTGGATTGGTTGTTGCTGCTTGTTAAGGAATCACAGGAAGAGCATCAAGATTTATTATCCCTCTAGTTTTTAGTATGTGTGGGTGAATATTAATGGTACTTATTACTAAGGCTATCAAGGATAGAATAAAAGTTTAAAATACCTTAATATTGTAACGTCTGCCAGAATTAACTTGAGCAGTATTGATCATATGGTGAGAAGGCAATATGCGATAACGATAATAAACTCAGTGATGAGAAATTTAAATTCGTAGAACAGAATATAACAGATGCAAGCAGATATGAATAGGGAATCACGAAGATAGACATCAAACATGAAAGCCAAATTATTGATGAACTAAACAAATATTAGAATAAAGCAGTACATCTCCCTGCTCTGTACCGTACACTGGCTATCCATTCGATCCAGAATCAAACACAAAATTTGTTCTCTGTACTACGTTTCACTGACGGGCTCTAGTCCAACATACCTATCCGACCTAACCGATGTGTACAAACCAGCAAGTTACTTATGATCGTCTTCTGACAATCGTGTTCTCATTATTCCCACTATGAAAATGAAGCCATATGGACAACGTTCTTTTGCATACCAGGGCCCAGCAAAGTGAAACGAATTGCCCACTGAACTTAGACGCAAAGACACAGTGATCTCATTCAAGAGCGCTCTTAAAATTCACCTATTTCAACTGCAAGAACATACTTAAAGACATAATAATGTTTCCTTACCTTAAATATTTTCAGCATGTTTTCTGTTTTTCTAATTTCATGGTGCTGTAATCATATCATTATATGTTTGTCTAATGTTGTAAAGCGTTTAGAGCTTCTAAAGATTAGGCGCTATACAAAGTCCTCATTATTGTTATTATTTATATTATTATTATTATTATAATTATTATTATTATTATTATAAGAGAAAAAGAAAAAGAGGTTTAGGAAAAGTTTACATCAAGAAAATATCTATAATAACAACGGAAGTAACAAATAAAGTGAAATATATGTAATTATTAGTTATTTAAATGTTAATTGATTTTATTTCCACTTCTTAAATGGAAAGTTATATTATTATCGAAAGGCAAGGATCCTTCCATACTATTCAAGAGTTTTAAAGTTAGTTGATGACTTAAAGCTTGTGTGGTAGGGTTGGAAGATAAACTGACTAGTTATGCTAATAAAGCAGAAAAGAAAGATTTAACAGAAATAACGAAAAAGATACATGAAATCAATAGTTCGAGTGAAAGTAGTCTATTAGATCTACGAGAACGAACTTCGACTTATATATTATCGACTTAAATCACACGATTAAGGGACTCAAAGATCAAACCTTATTAACTCTAATAAATCATTTCACTGCTAACGCTCAAAACCAGAAAACAAGGGATATGTTAAATGATCAATAATTAATACTACTGGTGTGATACAAGGAGTATTGCAAACTGGATTAAAGGGTAAACTGTTAAAATGGATCTTGATGACATGGAACAAAAGATAACAACATAAATTGATGCTTTGATAAAGTAGTTTATAAAAGAAAAGCCTTGCAATCAGAAAAAGCATTGAGAAAACAAATCGTTATCATCAAGTGAAAGAATCGATATAGTTAAATCAGAAATAGAAAGAGACAGGTATACATTTAAAACTGAATTAAAAAAGAATTAAAATTAAAAATGAATTAAAACTAAAACACAGAAACTGAAATAAGCAGCATTATAATAAAAATACTACAATTTACAAAAGCAGAAAAATAAAATTAGAGCAACGTGAACAAATATTTAATCTTATAAGACGGTTTAATAAAGAACCAATATCTGATTATGATTTTCCGAATATATCAATTGATTTTGATTTAATTGCAATAATCAATGGGGTATTTACAATCAGAAGATTCTGAAAGGATGATCAATACGGCTTTTTAACAAAATCTCAAACAAGAGCTACCTTTTACGAATTTGATTATGTTCAAATCATGTTTTACTGAATACATGTTCCAGATAATGGATAAGACAGAGTATTTGCTATTGAAATAAAGAAATCAAGATTACATTAAATTCTTTGAATTTTGTATATTATATCTTCACCTAATTTTAAATTTTGTATTAGATTAGTGGCAACTAATAAAAGTCTCCTTACGCTTCAGACATCAATAATTTCACAAAACTATATTCAAAATAAATTATTAGCATATTATGTTGGAAGAGGATGGCAATATTAATTTCAGGTAGACGAGTTGATACTGCTGAAGAATCGTTTTATTTAACATTTAAAAGTATCAAAACTATTACTTAGCATAATTATGGCAAAATTAGCATTTATAAATTGAGGACTTGTTGTAGATATTATAGCATTCTCGGGAAATAATATTATACTTGATTAGTTCATCCAGTTATTGCCATGATGAGAGTACGACATCATAAATTCTATAAAAGATTTACAGATAAAATGACACATAACGTGTTCAAGAAACAACGAGCAAACTCACTAGATTAACTGAATGCGAGATGTTGTTTTAGAAAAACAAAGATAACCTAAACTTAATGATTTGATTTTACAGGTTATCTGAAGAAGCCGATAATTTATCAGTGTGTTTGTATTGCCATCATAATGGGTGGGAGTGTTTATGTGTAGTAAACGTATCGCGGAATGAAATCGAAGAAATTCCGAAATTTAGCTAATTAAATAGACAACAATGGCAAATTATGGAGAATATATAATAATGTTAAAGCTACTTAATTTGGTGTATTTATTAATTTACTTTAAAATGTTATAAATCTGCAACATACAGAAATATCCTTATGAAATAATTGATAAGGTTATATATATACAATGAACAATGATAATATCACAGAAATGATTGTAGAGAACATATTATAAACTCTCTAACATGTAAGATAATATTGCTTTTCATTACATTTCTCCCTCTTTCTTTCTACATATATATATATATATATATATATATATATATATATATATATATATATATATATATATATATATATACTACTATATATATACACACATGCTCTCTTCATCACAGAAGTAGCGACGTCGGGCCAGTGTACGTTTGGTTTTGTGTCATATGCGAATCATTGCTACATATATGTACCATTGGCAGCAACATGGATAGAGGCCCAGGTAACACAATTTTACATGCAAACATACATACATACATACATACATACATACATACGTACGTACGTACGTAACTACGTACGTGCATACATACATACATACATACATACATACATACATACATACATACTGCCAGCATTCATATATATACATACATGTAAGTATATCACACAACGAATCTTACAGTACATTCGACATTTACAAACTTGTGGAAGCAATAATATTAATGAACCTTTTGACATGCTTATATGTAATCACTGCAGTGACAGAAAACCATGATATAATCTTTGTTTTTAAAGAAATTCATATCTGCAGGAACCAATGCATGCAAAATATATGAATCCGAGATTTCGGTAAATAAAATGCTGACTCAGTGAGTATCTAATATTTTGTCTTGTCAAATCATACGACGAGGATATCCCCTACCAAAGATTGTTCCTTTTCTTGGTAGATGTACTGCAGAGTGTTTGGTGGTTCGTTAGCCAGCATAGAAACGCCGGAAGAATTGACTGTAATTCGAGATTATCTTCAGTCAAGCAATAAGTACAATCACAACTTTCAATGGTATGAAATTTTACAGGCATCTAAAAACATTTACCTCTAAGATCATTGAACAGAACGAATTAATCAAAACACGTGACACTGGCTTAGAATAACAAGTCTTTGTCCAGAGGAAAGGTCATGGTCTTAAAGTAAGTGTATGACATTTTAACACTTCATGCAGCCGTAGCGGTACAGACAAGTTCTCGCGAGAAAAGCATACTTGAAGGGGAAAGAATACACAAATGTTTTCCTTATAAAATAACAAGGAAAACCCATTGAAAAGTAAAATACGTTTCAATAAATGTTAGGAATATGTTTGTTACGGATAAGTGTCAAATCTTGAACGAACCAGTATTATATTATCATCCATAGTACATCTACTAAGATATTAATGACCTTATATAATAGGGTCACATCTATATAGATGCGCTTTTGCTGTAATGATTGGCATTGCAAGGCGTTAACCATAGCGGAAGCGCTGTTAAAGTGGTAATACTCTTTGGTTTATTAGATACAAATGCATTCATTTGGATCTGTTCAACCTGAATGACAATGGTCTTTTGTTAATGTTCCATTAATATCGATGAATATTTCAACTTTGGTCCTGTTAAGCTGAAGCATCCTTCTCTTTACATTGGATCGGCAATTCCTTAAATTAGGTTCAAGAAATCGAGTCACAAAAAATCCTTTTTGGTGATGCTATTAATATATAAGTTGTAGTTCAAGTTGTCTCTTAATTCTATTCAAAGGTATGGATGGTCCTGCACAACACGACAAGCTTGGCATGTTGTAGATCAACTGCTGAGATGTTATACTTGAAATCTACATGATGGCGCACTAGTTGATGCTAAGCTCCATCTGCCATGCTTCGCTACATTTAATCAAATTGTATAGCTCTTTATGCAGAACGAGTGATCATTGCAGTCTGTGATATCTTGGTACAGTACGTAATCATCACTGAAGAGTAAGGCAGTTATTTTTCAAGGGCAATGCAATTTATCTAGATCAAGAACAGAGCTGGGACAAGTACTGTCCCCCGGGGAAGGACAGATGATTTCAGATTGCTTGTTGATGAGACCCGATCTAGCACGACCTATTTCCTTCGTGTAAGAAAGAGTCTATCTACAAATGGATGTATGTTGTGACTTCATAATATGCCAACTTATGTAACAGTCTCTGGAGTAGGACTTTGTCAAAGATTTTGGATAAATCGAAGATGGCCATATCGACTTGAATGCCTTTGTCAAAGTTTCTGGCAATAATGTTGGTGGTCATGAGAACATGTGTTTCGCAGGACCATTTGGCTCTAAAACCATCCTGGTTTTCATTCAAGATGATATTTTAGTCTAGGATGTCCATTATACTGTTGACTATGATGTGTTCCAACATTTTTAATACAAGCACATTTAGTAATACCGGGCGCTAATTTTCTGGTTTGGATCTACCTCCTTTCTTGAAGATGGTCACTTTGTTAGCAGGATCATAGTCGTATTGTACCTTTGATGTGTCAAGAGATTAATGATACATAGATTGACGTAAGGTCTAGTGCTACTGTATCCTCGATTTCTGTCAGAACTAATATTATCATCTTATCGGGACAAACTTTTGGAATATAGTCTCCTCATTTCTATTTCCACCCATCAAGCAGAAATATGAATCGTTGGCATGCATTCATATGGTGAGTCAAGAATTGTTCAGTGAACATGTCTGCATTATTCTGAGCTGTTTATGTTGCTATTCGATTCAATTTTAAAGTTCCTTCTTTCATGGTGTTTTATTTTTATAATAGATATTATATATTTCCCAAACTTCATCGAGTTACTCTCTATATCTGGCCCCAGATGGTTATTTAAATGAAGTAGATTACCCCGTGTAGTAGGAGATCTATTGATCTATTTCAAGAGTAAAATTCTCGCACTATATCCGTTAAATGATCAGAATGTGATTTATCTGTGGCACCAAGGTTAGCGCTACAAATGTCCCAGTTGATGTCACCTTGCCTGAAATCTCCTTCTAACATAATTTTCGTACTTTCTGTAGCATTTGTTTTTGATACATGTATTTTTAATTGATGCATCAAGAATTAGTTTTGGTTGTCCAATCAGGAGCTTTTCTTTAATTGAGTATTTTATGAGTACCGTTTTTATCTCGCAGTCAACGTAAAGATCGAAGCATTTTTTACACTTGCAACCTGGTTTGATAAGGATGATAACACCTCCCACACCTTTATTCACCATCTCCTTTATGTCCTTTCGGAATTCTTGAATAGTTGGGATGTCACTAGAAAGGACCACATGATGAAAATAATTTTCATCAATATGAGTTCTAATCGCAATGATCACATCAGATAACATGCTCTCTATATAGTGATGACAAAGGATAAATGTCTTAAAATGTGATTATAAAGAATTGCAACAGAACAAATTTAGGAGGATAAACCATTCCAAATAAACATTAAAATGGAGCACTACAAGATAAAATATCAAAGGTAACAATGCAAGTTCGAGCAGTTGCGAAGACGAGATAAACAAAATAAAACATGTGTTCAACAAACTTCCAATGGCTGATGCACAGTATGATAGATGAAATAATAATTGTTTTTCATTGATCTGCTTTCTATCAGCAAATGAAAAAAAAAAAAAATTAAAAGTAAAAGTTTTGCCAGGACACGAAACATGTCCAGTCTGACTTCTTAATAAACTATTAGTTTCATTGCAACAGTCTATCATTTCAGAGGCGCAGGACACTGTTTGGATAGACGGTACCGATGTACTGAACGAAGGCATCTGGCACTGGACTAAAAGCAATGGTGACCAAAGAATGATCGGAAAGGCTGGAGTTGGTATTTGGGCATCAATTCAACCTGAAGACCATAATAAAGCTGAAGACTGTGCGGCCTTTGCGAAGGTGTCTGGACAATATTTTGGAAATGATGCTTTGTGTTCAAGCAAACTCTATTTTATCTGTGAAGCAAAGTAACTGAAAATTTCAACACTAGCCTGATGACAGTGAAGCAGAATTGCAAGTAGTTATATTTAGATCAAGTTCGGAAAAAATGCGGCACAATACTTTTTTAGCAAAGACAACTATTTACTATTTCTTACTCTGTCTTGGCTGACAGATTTTATAATTTGCATAACCTGCTGCTTCTGGATGAAACGAGCTTGATTTATAATGGCTCATAAACTAACAGAATAGACTTAGGCATAGAAACATTTTTCTAAATTCAGGATACCTATTTCCTTTACTACTGCAATATTATTGAATTTCACCGGTGCAGCTAATTTTTATATCTTAATTTCACGTCTATAAAATATTAAAAAAAAAGATAAATGGCGGCTTATAGATGAA
Source organism: Megalonaias nervosa (assembly GCA_016617855.1). Taxonomy (NCBI): domain Eukaryota; kingdom Metazoa; phylum Mollusca; class Bivalvia; order Unionida; family Unionidae; genus Megalonaias; species Megalonaias nervosa. The sequence goes on along the minus strand of JAECUM010006388.1, from coordinate 112,705 downwards.
AGAATCCTTTATTTTCTTTGTATCTCGGCTACACAAACATTAAATTAAAATTAAATTGCCGGTAAAGCAATAACATTGCAAGAACTGGTATAGATAATAGAAACGCCTTTGTAATACCAGTGGAATGGTAGTTTTGGAGGACCTTTGAGGAATTATGAAAAGTGGTTTTCAAATGGGGCACACATTGATACAGTTTCATTTAACAAATGTATAGGTCTTTTGTTTACATCGAACTTTTCTTGAACGAAGGCTAAATAAACATTAGTAGCTCAACGGATCACTTCTGTTTTGGCTATATATTATTCCGATGGACATTTGAGTAACTTTAGTTGTGTCTTTACTCTATCTGATACTATGGTAAAACCTATATTATGCTATGTTTCTGACATTTGGGGACATACATATTCAGCATGTACTGAAAGTGTTCAAAGCTGTTTCTGCAAACAATACATATCTATATCTAACGTAATGTGAATAATTATGATGCCTCTGTAGAATGTGGTAGGCTACCGTTGTGTGTTACATATTACTCTAGGTGAGGCAATTGTTGGTGTAAGTTGTTGCATATGGATAGGAGCAGATACCCAGCAGAATGCTACAAAATGCTGAAATTATTGGATGATACTGGACGAGTCACATGGGCATCGCATTTATTATTTAGCTATAGTTTTCGCTTTGTATGGATATCGCAAGATGCTGAAAATGTTAATGTATTTGCAACGGCATTACCTCAAAGAGTGGAAGATTTCACTAATCAAAACTGCTTTGAGAAAGTCAAGTAGTCGTCAAAATGTATGTATTATCAATATTTTAATACATTTACTAAATGTTGAGATATATGTTTCCAAAGGATTAACCTACTTATGACCGTAAAGCTCTTAAGAGATTCAGATGTTCTAGTAATAAACATTTTATGGAGATGTGATAATGTCAGTACGCCATATCGTTTATTCAATGTTTGTTATCATTTTTGGCGTTTGTGGAAGAGTAATGTCAACCACATCTTATTTGTAAACATTATCAAGATCTAAGAGAAAAGTAGATATAAAAACCTTGGTATAACAATCCATCTCTGGCGTTATGTTAACACAAGATCCTGTTATTTTTAACAGAGTTGTATTATTTATATACCATTTGCTGCGTCGATAAGAAAATACACAGATCTATTTAATATAAACACAACATGTACATGTGCTTTCAGTTGACAGATCTTGTATTTGTACATTTTATTGTATTATGGGCCTGTGATCTAGATTACCAATGAAAGAGTTTTAACAAATTACAATTCTCGAATCTCTATGGAAATATTCTTATACGGGTCGTGGTGGCTTGGGATTCGTGTGTATGAAATGGGCGTTTTAATTCGTGTGTGCATGATCGGACGTTGGGATTCGTGTGTGTATGATTGGGCGTTGGGATCCGTGTGTACATGATTCAGCATTGGGTTTCGATTCAATTGACTACTTCGCTGCAAGAAGAATCTATTTTTGTTCCGGCTTGTCCATATGTACTGTATTTTCAAGGAAACCAAATGTTCTTGTACATACTTAAATAGGAATACAAGTATTACATTCCGACCATAAACGAAATTCGAGTGCCCCACCTCCATTCCCCGGTGAAATCTAATGGTCAATGCCTAAGTCACCGGGAGTAGGTAATAAAGTCTTACATACGGTAGTTCACAAATGTATATGTAGAGATATAAAAAGTGAAACCGTACCCATCTGGTCAGCGGTCCAACTACTGAACAAACACTGTTCCCGATGTATCTGGGCAGGTATACAATCACAAATTGTACGTAGCATGATGTATTCACTAAAGCGTCGCAATAAAAACTAGACATGCCACTAACGAACCAGGGATATGGATTAGCAATTCTGAAAACTAAGTCGCTTCCCTTTTTATCCAAGAGTTACCTCCCCATTGTTGGTCTGTTCATCAACAATACGTAGTGTCAACATATGAGCTCTTCGTTCATTTTGGCTGTTGGCTGGTAATAGCAACGACATAAGAAAAGAAATTATTTATTCATTTATTTATTTATTTATTTATTTATTTATTTATATCGAAATAAGTACTCTGGGGAGTCATTCCCTTGTCATAAGTAGGGAACTGTATCATTTTCTAATTAGAAATTGATATTATGTACATGAACCTAAATTTACAAAGCAATCAGATACCAGTCAAGAAGCTGGCACTATTTTTCAGCCAATATCAGATCTAAACAGCATCTTAATGGTGAAAGTCTGTTTCGATCGCCATTCACATATGATATTATACACAATTACTCCATATCGGGTTACACTTATTTTGGAATAGAAGCTAAATTAAATTGTCATCTAAATGGACTTGGATAAAGTTTTTAGACTTTAAAAATCACCCAAGAACCATTAGATCAAAATTATTGACATAACACTTGGTTATTAGTTGTTTTCAATGTGTAATCAAAGGAATCCATTCCTGTAAAATTTGAGAGAATAAGTAAAATCTTACTTCCCGTGCCGGGAGTGCTGCAGGTTAGACAGAAAAAAGTCAGAATACAAGATACTCGAGTAAATGTAACAAATGTTACATATTCCGATTGCTCACATATTTGTGTAGGCAAACCTTTACGAAATTAAACACTTTTTTCACAGTATACTCACCGCAACAGCGTGGAATTTACTATACCATTTTCTAAATTAGGCTCGACTTCTCCACGAAGAATCAGAAAGGCGCTGTTGTGTGGAGTCAGGAGGTAGTCTGCGCAGAACACTTTCCCAAAATTCCATCCATTACGACCTTTCCCCGCCCAGACATTGAATCTTTAGTTTATTCCCACAGCACGTTGAAATTCCTTTATACGCCCTTCACATAGATTTTAGTTTGTCTCGACCACATTAATTCTGCTCGCAAGTCTTCTGCGCATGTATATACAAGCAGTTTGTAATCCAGTGGCGCAGATGAAACATGGAACCATACATTTTGGTCGGTTTACTAACATTGTTATGCTCTCTATTCTGCCCATGCACGTGTCTCCTGGATAACGTACGAGACGCGGACCTAGAAGCAGTCCGGTATCGTCTTCAAGATGAAAAGGAGAAACGTCTGCTTCTAGAAAATGACGTCGAGACCATGATGCTAAAGCTTGCAGAACTGGAGCGCCTTTGCAAGAAAGACAGAACTCCAACCGGTAAAAATACTCTTTGCTAATGTTTTTATTTTATTTTCATTTTCTTACTATATTATTTAATTTTGTTTTGTATTTAAATATTTTACACTGCTGTTCCTATCCTTTTCAATCAAAAACAACGTTTCGATGAAAGTGAAATTCATTATCTGTGAGTACTCTTTTAGGAGTCAGATTGAATTGCACTGCAGCACAGATTCCGATCTGAGATACACAATGCGCCAGCAGATCTAAGTCAATGCAGTTTGTAAAGAAGATCAGTGGAACACATCAAAGACCATGATCTACAGACTGATTATACGACGGCAGATCAGGGTCTATGTTGTTTTATTATATGCGAGTATAGACGGCATATGTCTAAATGTATTGACTGCTACTTGGTAACAAAAAACAACAGTAGGAATGTATGGGATCAGATATGTTATGTATATTTATTTTAATTGCTTGTCTCACCTAAATCCGGTAATGTAAATGATTTACCAAAATAAGACGTTACAATGGGCATCCAACATCCATCTTAATGACACTCTTCACATTGGTCTCTTATTTCATTTATTAATGCTAGATACATATAGCAGCCTTGTGCTGCATTGATTCACGTGAACTATATACATAACCATAACTGTTTTAATACCGTCATATAAAATATTTAATGAATGAAGAGCATGCAGTAATAAACAAACAGCACATGATTAGAAATACACATCAATAATAAATAATGCAAATCGTATAAATAATGCAGATCATATAATAAATAACGCATATCATATAAATAATGCATATTATATAAATAATGCAGATCATATAATAAATAATGCACATCATGTAATAAGTAATGCACATCATATAAATAATGCAGATCATATAATAAATAATGCACATCATGTAATAAATAATGCACATCATATAAATAATGCAGATCATATAAAAAATAATGCAGATCATATAATAAATAATTCACGACATATAATAACAACTGCATTTTATATATTTATCAGCACACATCATACAGTAAAACATACACGTTATAATAAATAATACATATCAATAATAAATAATGCACGTCATATAAATAATGCAGATCATACAATAAATAATTCACATCATGTGATAAATAATGCACATCATATAAATAATGCAGATCATATAAATAATGCACATCATGTAATAAATAATGCACATAATAAAAATAATGCAGATCATATAAAAATAATGCAGATCATATAATAAATTATGCACACCATATAATAACAGCTGCATTTTATACATTTATCAGCAGACATCATACAATAAAACATACACGTTATAAAAGATGAAATCCACATTGTAAAATTAAACATACGCAATATATAATATGAAAAGCCATATAATAACCAATGTACAGCATATGATAATAAATACAGTATAGTGCCAAGCATTGTTCAGTATATAGTGCTTGACGCAATATATAAAATACTCAGTGTACAGTATATAGTACGAAATTCAGTATATACGATAAACAGTGTACAATATATAATAATAAATGCAGTGCATATAATCAACAGTGTAAAGTGTATAATAAACCACACACTGCACCAAATAAGCATTGTACAGTATATAGTAATAAATAATAAATGTAGTACATCTAAAACGGAATGCACAACATTCTACATCTTGATTTCAAGACAGAACTCTTAAGACAGCTTTGGAATTCCATGCAAAACACTTAGATTTTAAGCGAGTGAGATATGAAATCTAGGATATTTCCCTCATGTTGCTTAGAGATGCACTAAAGAAAAAATAAGTATTTTATTGAAAGTGGTCCTGTAGAATATAAATTGAACCTCTAGTTTTATTGATACCCTACACCAAAATATATAAAAGATCCTTACAAAGGTAAACATAACTACAGAATTATAGCAGATAAATACTGGAGAAAATACATGTTCAATGAATAAATTCAGTATGTACAAGTGACAAAAAAAAAGAGATAAAGAACAACTAACCTTACTTGGTCTTAAAGGAAGCGTAAGAAATTCTTCTTTTACATAAGCTGGAAGTTATTTGTTTATTAGCAGATAATGCCAATATTATAATTATGGATTTAATTAGAGTCCCCTTGCAATTTTCAGCGGTAACAAAAGGAACAAATGAAAAGGGCACCTAAAAAGTATATATGAAGTCTACTAAAATACATCGTACAAGCCCCTGTAACCATTGAAAAAATTATAAATGTTTGTTTATTTGTGTAATAATCTGTCTCTTAAATTATGAGCTGTAGATCCAGCTGTTGTAATAACAGGCACTTACTATTTTTAGCATTATCGAGTTTTCTCTGTGCAACTTCCTAATTGATCTTTTTCTGAAATGTTGAAATTCTTTATCAGCTGCTGGAATTCCATTTGTTACCACGTTAATATTTATAGCAGTAATTATTTCGAAGCTAAATAAAATGCATCCGACGACGTTAGTGCATTGCTTTTGTAACCTACAATGCTACCTATTTTCATCACCATAGCAACTGGAAAAAAACCCCATATACCATCACCAGCAAAAGCATCATTTAGGATAACTTTCAAATTTGAAACATATTGCTAAAATCTTATTCAAATGGTTTCATGTAAGTCATATCCTTGTTCACCAAAACTTACAGTTTCAATAATTCTGCCGTGTCTTATACATTTGATAAAGACTGCATGCTAGATGTTATTAGTATATATATATATATATATATATATATATATATATATATATATATATATATATATATATATATATATATATATAACACAAGATATTATACCTTGAGTTAATTTAAATATTCATTCTTTCGTCTGTATCTTGCTTACAAAAAATAGGAGAGAAAATACAAGTGAAAAGAGTTATGCAAAAGAAACAATCGAATCCATTTCCAGAAATGATTTGAATTTCACAGTAATAAATGGCAAGTAAGAAAATTGCTATAATTGATACTTTTACCGTTCAGCAATAAATTACACCCTTATAGTTGGTTACAACATGCATCTAAATGTATCTATAAAATGTTCATAAATTCACCATCAAAATGCACATTAAAGAAGTCATAGTTATTATTGCGATTAATTTTTTTCAGTTTACAATTGATTATTGAATAGCACAATGGATACTATCAGAACAAATAGTTAAGTAAGCAAATCAGTGCCAGTTGATCTAAGGAGGAAAATATAGTTCGGTTTTAAAATCTAAATCAAAGAAAGCGAAGCAATCAATAACTGAAAGGAAACAGAGCCTGAAAAATCGCGAAAAGCTCATATTTATTAGAGCAATGTCCTAGCATTTAGCTATTTCTCCTTTGAATACGTTCCCCGATCACATTAACGTTAGGAATATAGTCCTACTGCCTCCAGAATCCAGCACTCCCTAAGAGAAAAATTCGTCTGTTTTTTTCTACACTGTATATACAACGGGCAAGAACTCTTGCCCATTACTACACCTTCCTGCCTACAAGTAGCGTTAGTTTAAGCTTTAGCTTTTGAAATGACTTTACGTTTTCACTTCGCCTCCCGAAACCATGTGGATATTTGTGCTATCTGCATTCCATCCATTGAGCATTTTGTTATCCTCGGATGTATTAAGGATTATTCTACAGGTGGCGTATATTTTTACTTGAAACAAGATCATAATTATATGAATTCATTTTCACTTATGCATACTTAGTTTCTGCGTTTTCTGACCGCATTGTGTTAGAACATGCTGATGTTCATGTTCGCGCACAGTATTTATTTATCACCACTGGTATAGCTAGTGTCTCTGACGTTCTTAGCGCAGTTAGTGAGGCATTTCTTTTTTCTATTTCATGCTTTGTCGTTTCAGAATCAACTATAAGGAGCATGTAAGCAAAATGCAAGAATGCGAGCCAGCAAGAAATCTCGTGACTCATGTCTGGCATATAGAAAGTGAACATCGTTGGCTAGATGAGCCATACTCTTCAGTGACCGTATGGCTTCCATTACCTATCACCCTATACATCATCAAGTTCGGCCATGGAACGATAACATTACCGGGGATCTTATTAATAAATTCGTCCGTCTATCTAACACTGCCATTACTCCGGCAGTACAGCCGTGTACACTTCTGTTATTACGCCCTGTACTCATACTGGTTGTTTTTGTTTTCGACAAACCGTCTGTACCGATTCGAGACTACATCCTGAGGATACAGCTGGCCATTTACTGACGGTTTACCGTCTTGGACGGTACCGTGATAGTATTAGAGACGACGGCCAGGTTTCGTCCATGACTCAAGGAATGTATTATGTAGATAACAGTCTTAGTTTCGAGCAAGACGACCCCGCACACTAATGTGGGCATAAACTTGATGATAGGTAATACGCAAATACCACTTAAGAGCGGACTGAGCTTACCTTTAGGAGGCGATAAATTCATGGACGTTGCCGAACTCAGAACGTCCACACACACACCCCTTCAACAGCGGCATATAAGGGTCAAGGCCTAAGTTGTTTTTTGACGAAGAGGAAGTCGTCTGTTTCTTCCGTCTTCTGCGCATTTGGGAAATTCTGGGAATTCACTGAGAGTCTATCTACTAAATCCAGTGACCGAGGCAGTTCCAAAGTCATTATCGTTTTCTCTGAGAGTCAACTTTGAGGGCTTTTTGCAATATCGCTGGTACAAGAACCATTCTGATGCCTTCATAGCAGATCTCCCGGGGTTAGAAAATGACCACACTGCGGTCAGTTTGACTTCGCCTGCTTCTATACGGTAGATAAAAACATTCTGCATAAAATGCTAAGCTCGTTCGCAATATAGTGGCCACGAAATTTTTGTTGGACTGGCGTCTGCGCATAATTTGCAGGTTTCCAGACAAGGCCGGCGATGCACATTCCGCCCTGACCTTGTGAACCTTCTTTCGGATCGCCTCTGCTTGTGGAGGCAGACAGCCTAAGAACTATTCCTCAATCTCTCTGCGCACCAATCATCCCTTTATACACCATCTCCAATTCACCTTCAATGATGTGATGCCCGGAGCAAAGGAAATGCGGGATCGTTCTCTGCTCAACCCAAAAGTCAGCTGCTATCCCAATCCTATGTATCAAGACAATCTGCTAATCAGGTTACAGAGGCTGTCACATCAAGGTGATAGGAAACAAAGTTTTTCGAACCCCACGCCTTCGCTCTCTCGCCGTCTACTCCTGTTACCGATCTTCCGCAGACAATTATCCGGTAGGCGCCAGACTTTTGATTGTTTCTCAAACAGCGTTGGATCGGTTTCTTTCCACCAAACGAGTGGGTAGTCCAAATTATCTCAGATGGACTGCGGATCTCTTTATTCCAATCGCTCCCCTTTCGTTCCCTCTATTCCCTTACGGAAGTATTATCGGATTCGGTAAAGGACATACATTTTGTTTTAGCAAGAAATCCAAATATTTCTCGAGAAGAGGGCGGTGGAGATTATTCGGAATCCGCAATATTTTGATTTTTCTTTCCAAACCGTTGCTGCTTAGAACAGTCAATGACACTGAATATGGAGACGAGAAGATCAGTCATCTCTATCCGTCCAAAAAATGTGGCAACTTTGTTTATTTGATAGACGTATATTTTCACATTCCTGTTAATCCGTCCTTACAAAATTTCATGCGGTTTACATACCGAGGAACCTGATATCATATTCATGCTCTCTCCCGGCTTGAACATATGTCCTTGAGCCTTTATGAAACAATTTTACTGTATCGTATCCTTGTTGACTTTATCTATTTCCACGATGGTGTAGCTGGACTCCATCATCGAGAGATATATAATCAGTTATATTCTAATCAAAGGAAAGAACGATTTCACTTCTCTTTTGCATCGTCAAGGCTTTCTGATCAGTTGGTAAGTATGATCTTTGTCCATCTCATCAGGTCCTCCATCTTGGAATTGATTTTCTCACCACCTCAACCTGGTATGTTTCCCCCACCATAGGGTAGTCCGAAATCGTCGTCGTCACAGAATTCATTTCCAAGACAAAACGAATCCCAACCAGAGAGTTTCTGAAACTCTTTTTGATTGTTCCTACGACGGCGAATCCTATCCCGCAAGGCTGCTTCTGCATGCACCCTTTGTAGATGACCTTGCTATCTCAGGGGCATTCCTCTTCCATGCCGCTCGATTACATGATCAGTGTAATGAGTGAGATAGTATCATTTCTGGACCATTGATTCAACCAAGCTTGACTCACGACAGAAATACCTTCCGAACAGCCTCGCAAGGCGCGACCGTGTGTAGAATTTCAAACAGATGTGTTTGAACATTCCATCTTTTACCAGATTTCACACTGTCAACAATCAATGGGATCACAGTTGAGGACAATGAAGGCACGCTTCTCCTCATTAAACTCTTGGAGCATTTAAGTTTTCAAACGACCATCTTCAGAACGAGATGGGACTCATCATGTCAGACAACTAGGCGGGATCAAATCATCCCAACTCTACATTCTGGTCTGGTCCTTAAGTCGTTGGTGCGTATAAGGCAACATCTACATCCAGATCAGACACTTTTCAGGCAGACTCAGTATCTTTTCCGATGCACTGTCATGGAGGGAATAGATTCTTCATACAAACGGGTCCCTTCATCCATTGGTTTTTCATCAGATTTGTCATAGTGGGGTTAATGATTGTTCTTTTAAAACCAAATTGAATCACAAACTATCCACCTCCATTTAACCAGTACCAGAACCCGGGGTTTGGTCCATTGATGCTCTTTCTCTCAGTTTGTAGGTTCGGTGTGCTTTTGCCTATAACCCAAACTGTCTTTGTTCCAAAGATTGTAAAGAAATGGAAGGGTTAGAAGTGCAAAATGATTCGGATTGCCCCTCTCCGATGGGACAAATCCTCAATCAACAATCTTCTCAATCTAGCGATATATCTACCCTGGACGATCCCGGCCATGCCGAATTTTCGCAATGAACTGGTACCCACATATTCCATCCTTGACCGGAACCTCTTCTTATTTATGCTTGGCTCTCTCCAGTATAGCTTTGCAGTAAAAAGAATAACAACCCTTCAGTCGTGAAAAGAATTGCACGAGCTTGAAATCCCTGCACTTTAATGGCATACGAAGGGAAGTGGCACGTTTTCAGAGACTGGTTATTCTGTGATACAAGTAACTTATGTTTTATTTGCTTGTTCGAGAAGAAAATGTTGGCGTCGATTACTATTAAAGGGCTACTGTTCCATGATATCGGACACGTTCCGTCATCATGGCAGGGAGGATCTAAGGCCTCTCTAATTTTTACCCACTTTGACTTAATAAGCCTAAATCACTTTCTTTGTTTCCTAATTGTTCTGACCTAGCTGAATTCAAACAAGTTTGAGCCTTTCGCCAGGACCTCGTTGAGTCTCCCTTGATGCAAATCTTATTTTCTGATAGCATTAGCTTTGATATTAAAAGCCATTGAATTACATGCCCTCTCTGTTGACACAGTCTACCTTTGGTTTCGTTCAGATGGCTCAGCGGTCCTTATGACGCAACCCGGTTTCATCGCCAGGAACAGGTTGCCGTCAATGGGCAATCAAAAGTCATCATACGTCCTCTCTGTATAAACACATCACATGAGCCTTTCAACAGGATTGAGACAATTCGTTGAACTCGAAGACGCCTCTTTCTCCCAGTTAAGCCTGGGAAGTAGGACATAACCCTCAATCCTCTCATCGTGGCTGAAGTGGCTAATACACACGGTCTGTTAGGACCTATCGCCACAGTGGAGTCGCGGCAGTAAGATCTCTGCTCACGAAATAAGTGCAATCTCTGCTAGTCTTGCCGTTGACCGTAATGTCTCAATAAAGGATATCGTGATATCGTCGAGGTCGTCTATTGGCATGCACAGTCAACCTTCTCTAGTGTTCATATTCGAGATCTGGTACCACAGCGACACACTCTGGATCTGAAAATCCTAGTATCAGTTGCACAAGCGTCTACAAGACCCAACAGGCATCAGCACAACCTCCGGAAGAGCACCTTGCGCAGCTTTCGGTGCATTCGATCAGAACTTTTGTGTAGTAAGATGTCAGTATTTCAGTATTTTTTCTTTCCAAATGTAAACCACATCGCCAACGGTTGTTCTGCTCGCATTTAGGAGAGTGGGTTAATCTTTATGTGGTGATTCCAATTTTCCCATCGTAAGTTATTGGATGCCCAACATACCCTCCGCCTACGTATTACATATTCTCCTAACGTTAATGTTATCCGGGAATAGTTTGGAACGAGAAAGCAAATTCTTTTTTGTAAACTATATTGTTCCTATAATACTTACCCGATCACATCACTTTCATACCCCCATCCTCCCCGCAATGCGAGCATCCTGTTCCACAATGTTATGCTCAGCTTAAACTAACGCCACCTGTAGGCAGGAAAGGGAAGGTAGTGGGCGGCAAGAGATATTGCCGTTTGTCTATATAGGGTAGGCAGGAAACACGAATTTACGTCTTTGGGAGGGCTGGATTCGAAAGGTAGACGGGCTTTTATTCCTAACGTTAAAATGATAGGGTAAGTATTCTGCTACGTAGCCCCCACCTTGTTGGGGGTGGGTTGTAGTGGAAATTTGGTTATCGTTATCTAGAGGGTGATCGCCTTCGGTGTTATTGCCCGGATCGAGTAAATATCAATATAAAGTGTGAAACTTATAGGTGGAATATATAGAGATCTGAGCAGATATATAAAACAGAATGACACGAGCCCCCGTACATGAAATGACAATTTAATCAATTACAAAAAACAACCGTCATAATGCATTACATTAGGAAGATACACTTCTTTTTGAAATAAATCATTCACCGAATTTCCAAACACAAATATACTTATATAAATAGCCGATCTGTTTTAAATGATAGAATTAGTTCATCATAGAATCGAGTGAACAATCGAAGTCATTGCCTTGTACAACTTCATAACCTGATTATTTCCGGTTCATTCCAAATTCGCTGTGGCTATTATTCTTGGTCCTTTCCACTTTTCTTTTCACTTCTCCACTCGCTATAGTCTCGCCTCTTTCGGCCCTCGAACTTTGTATGGGTAGGTGGATATGTAAGTACGTGATACGTAGATACTTCGATAGGTAGGTACGTGGATACGTCCCGTGGAGCTATTTCACCTTCCAAAAATAAACAAAGAAGCAACCTAAATCTTCTGTCAGATATCCTACTGGGAAAAGATCATTACCCCCCTCACTCGTTATATCAGATATCGTTCTATCGGAATTCAAACAGATACCAAAGGCTATCTGGTCAAGCTAAACATGGCAGACCATAAACGAACCTAGTTTCATAAGATTAATGTACTTCCTAACAGCTATTTCAACCTGACTCATATTATCATCACCCGAGACACATAACATTTCACAAATGAATGAATGAAATTCATTACATGGCTTAACTACGTTATTTCTAGCGAATACACACATTTAAGTCTTCAGCATATATGAAATCTCACTGCATGGTTTAACAACGTTAATTTCAGTCAATTCGCACTCAAATCTTTATGATACGTGAAATCATCTAAGGCCTGTGAATTCACACGGAATCTCGTAACTCATATGAACTAAAGTAAGGTATGAAGTTCTTACATATTTTCCTATAACAATCAAGACGACACATTCAAACAATTCGTCAAACTTAGATAAAGAATATCATTGTACGGATTCATATAGATGAACTCACAGTTGTATTCATATAAAGAAAATTGATCTACGAATTTAAACAAATAGATTCATGCAAATATAAGCAAATAAATCAAACAAATCGTTATACTGATATCAAAGAGTTAGATGAGACTGGCGCAAAATACCTTGTGTTTTCAAGCTTTGCTCGCTTCTACGGCCAAAATCGTGTCCGTCGACTTTCCAGACATCAGATCGCTTGGATAATTATTTTACGAGTGAATTTCTTCTAAATTCGACCTCGGAGTCTCCTACATTTGTTTTCTCTTGCATAAAAGTGCTGACTGACTAAAAATGTTGCGATGGGACATATTAAACCCAAGAATTTTGGTGTGAGAATCACGCCCCTTATTTAGCGTAACCAATCCGGATTAAATATAGCTCCCGCCTTTAATAATTGTAGTCCGCGTGACCTCTAGATTCCCAAATAACTAATTCTGGAAAATCTCAAATCTGACAATTCCGATACAAGATCGAAAGTTAACCCTATTCCTTCCAGTCTGTCTGACGAATGTTTAATTAAGAATCGTTTTCTCCCGCGACACAACCATTAACAATCCATGCATTATGGTGATTTAACATACCACGGTCCCCATAAATCTAATTAATCGTTCACCTGCCCAAAGTAATATGCTCTTCATAGATCGACAGAAATTTGCACCCTTACATAGCCCCCCCCCCTTGAAGAGTAAAATCAGGGATTTTTACTCTCCAAATTTTTGGAGATCTATTCTGGAAGAAACATAATTTACTAAAATGATTGCTTTCTTACCTCTAAGTTGGAAATAAATTACAAAGAGCGCACCATATTATTCAATATTACCACCTTCACATAAGGGAATCAAACACAGGTTGTTAAGAATCAACAAAATTAAAAGTTATTCGATACAACAATGAACATTACAGACGATTAACACAAAATGTGTACAATGCATACTATTTCGTAACTGTGCAGAAGTTGGTATGGAAATAGCTTCCAGTGGATTGGTATTGTTGCTGCCTGTTTAGGAATCACTGGAATAGCATGAAGATTTATTATCCCTGTGCTTTTTAACGTGATTGGTTGAACATTAATGGGGCTTATTACTAAGGCTTTCAAGGATACAATAAAGGATTTAAATATCTTGATATTGTTACGTCTGACAAAAGTAACTTGAGCAGTATTGATCATATGGTGAGAAGGCAATATGCGATAACGATAATAAACTCAGTGATGAGAAATTTAAATTCGTAGAACAGAATATAACATATATAAGGAGATATGAATAGGGAATCACGAAGATAGACATCAAACATGAAAGCCAAATTATTGATGAACTAAATAAATATTAGAATAAAGTAGTACATCCCCCTGCTCTGTACCGTACACTGGCTATCCATTCGATCCAGAATCAAGCACAAAATTTGTTCTCTGTGCTACGTTTCACTGACGAGTTCCAGTCCAACATACCTATTTGACCTCACCCACGTGTACACACCAGCAAGATACTTATGATCCTCGTCTGACAATCGTGTTCTCATTATTCCCACTATGAATATGAAGTCAAATGGACAACGTTCCTTTGCATACCAGGGCCCAGCAACGTGGAACGAATTGCCCACTAAACTAAGACACAAAGACACAGTGATCTCATTCAAGAGCGCTCTTAAAACTCACCTATTTCGACTGCAAGAACATACTTAAAGAAATAATAATGTTTCCTTACCTTAAATATTTTCAGCATGTTTTCTGTTTTTCTAATTTCATGGTGCTGTAATCATATCATTATATATGTTTGTCTAATGTTGTAAAGCGTTTAGAGCTTCTAAAGATTAGGCGCTATACAAAGTCCTCGTTATTATTATTATTATAAGAGAAAAAGAAAATGAAGAAAGAGGTCTAGGAAAAGTTTACATGAAGAAAAATGTCTATAATAACAACGGAAGTAACAAATAAAATGAAATATATGTAAGTATTAGTTGTTTGAATGTTAATTGATTTTATTTCCACTTCTTAAATGGAAAGTTATATTATTATCGATGGGCAAAGATCCCCCCCCCCTTGCATACTTTTCAAGCGTTTTAAAGTTAGTTGATGACTTAAAGCTTGTGTGGTAGAGTTGGAAGATAAACTGACTAGTTATGCTAATAAAGCAGAAAAGAAAGATTTAACAGAAATAACGAAAAAGATACATGAAATCAATAGTTCGAGTGAAAGTAGTCTATTAGATCTACGAGAACGAACTTCGACTTATATATTATCGACTTAAATCACACGATTAAGGGACTCAAAGATCAAACCTTATTAACTCTAATAAATCATTTCACTGCTAACGTTCAAAACCAGAAAACAAGGGATATGTTAAATGATTAATAATTAATACCACTGGTGTGATACAAGGAGTATTGAAAACTTGATTAAATGGTAAACTGTTGAAAAGGATCTTGACGGCATAGAACAAAAGATAACAACATAATCTGATGCTTTGATAAAGCAGATTATAAAAGAAATACCTTGCAATCAGTAAATGTATTGACAAAACAAATTGTTATTATTAAATGAAAGAATCGATATAGTTAAATCAGAAATAGAAAGAAACAGGTATACATTTAAAACTGAATTAAAACAGAATTAAAATTAAAACTGAATTAAAACCAAAACACAAAAACTGAATAAGCAGCATTACAATAAAAATTTTATAATTTACGAAATTACACAAATAAAATGAGAGCTACGTGAACAAATTTTTAATCTTGTAAGATGGTTTAATAAAGAACCAATATCTGATTATGATTTTCCGAATATATCAATTGATTTTGATTTTGTTGCAATAACAAATGGAGTATTTACTATTAGATGATTTTGAAAGGATGATCAATACGACTTTTAAACAAAATACCAAACAAAAGCTACTTCTTACGGATTTATGTTCAAATTATGTTTTACTGAATGCATATTCCAGATAATGGATAAGACAGAGGATTATGCTATTGAAATAAAGAAATCAAGATTACATTAAATTCTTTGAATCTTGTACGTTATATCTCCTGATACAAAATTTTAAATTTTGTATTAGATTAGTGGCAACTAATAAAAGTCTGCTTACGTTTCAGACATCAATATTAATTTCAGGTAGACGAGTTGATACTGCTGAAGAATCGTTTTATTTAACATCTAAAAGTATCCAAACTGTTACTTAGCATAATTATGGCAAAATTAGCAATTATAAATAGAGGACCTGTTGTAAATATTATAGCATTCTCGATAAATAATATTATACTTTGATTAGTTGGTCCATATGGTGCCATGATCAGAGAGTACGACATCATAAATTCTTTAAAAGCTTTGAAGCATAACATGCTTAAGAAACAACAAGCAAAATCACTAGATTAACTGAATACGAGATGTTGTTTTAGAAAAACAAAGATAAAATAAACTTTATGATTTGATTTTACAAGTCGTTTGAGGAAGCCGATAACTTATCAGTATGTTTGTAATGTTATTGTAATAGGTAGGAGTGTTTATGTGTACTATGTTTGTATTGTTATTGTAATGGGTAGGAGTTTTTATGTGTACTATGTTTGTACTGTCATTGTAATGGGAGTGAGTGTTTATGTGTACTATGTTTGTATTGTCATTGTAATGGGAGTGAGTGTTTATCTGTACTATGTTTGTATTGTCATTGTAATGGGAGTGAGTGTTTATGTGTACTATATTTGTATTGTTATTGTAATGGGTGCTAATCTTTATGTGTAGTATGTTTGTATTTTATTGTTGTTGTTGTTGTTGTTGTGGGGCTTAACGCCATTTTTCAGCACACGATAGGCTATACATGGCGGCCAGTATTAATGGTGGAGGAAGAAACCGGGAAATACCCGGAAAGAACCACCGACCCACGAGAAGCTACTGGCAAGCTTTCTCACATATCCACATTTGCCGAATACTAGACTCGAACCCACGCAGACGGAGGTGAGATGGCAGTGATCCGTAACGGAGAGCGCTTTAGACCACTCGACCACTCGGGGCCCCGTATTTTATTTTAATGGGTGCTAGTGTTTATGTGTAGTAAACGTATCGCGGAATGAAATCGAAGAAATTCCGAAATTTAGCTAATTTAATAGACAACAATGGCAATTTATGGAGAATATAAAATAATGTTACTGCTACTTAATCTGGTGTATTTATTAATTTACTTTAAAATGTTATTAATCTGCTTCATAAAGATATGTCTTTATGAAATAATTGATAGGGTTATACATATACAATGAACAAGGATAATATCACAGAAATGATTGTAGAGAACATATTATAAACTCTCTAACATGTAAGATAATATTGCTTTTCATTACCTCTCTCTCTCTTTATATATATATATATATATATATATATATATATATATATATATATATATGCTCTTTTCATCACATAAGTAGCGTCGTCGGGCCAGTGTACGTTTGGTTTTGTGCCACATGCGAATCATTGCTACATATATGTACCATTGGCAGCAACATGGATTGAGGCCCAGGTAACACAATTTTACATGCAAATATGCATACATACATACATACATACATACATACATACACACATACATACCTTTCTACCTGGAAGCATTCATATATATATATATATATATATATATATATATATATATATATATACATGTAAGTATATCACACAACGAATCTTACAGTACATTCGACATTTTCAAACTGATTTCGGTAAATAAAATGCTGGCTCTGTAAGTATCTTATATTATGTCTTGTCTAATCATACCATGCGGATATCCATTACCAACGATTGTTCTTATGTTCGTAGATGTACTGCACAGTGTTTGACGGTTCGTTAAAGAGCATAGGAAAGCCGGAATAATTGACTGTAATTCGAGAATATCTTCTGTCAAGAAGTAAGGACAATCATAACTTTCTATGGTATGAAATTTTACAGTCATCTAAAAACATTTACCTCTAAGATCATTGAACAGAACGAATTAATCAAAACACGTGACACTGGTTTAGAATAGCAAGTCTTTGTCCAAAGGAAAGGTCATGGTCTTAAAGTAGGTGTATGACATTTTAACACTTCATGCAGCCGTAGCTTCACATGTAAGTTCTCGCGAAAAAAGCATACTTTAAGGGGAAAGAATACACAATGTTTACCTTATAAAGCAACAAGGAAAACCCATTGAAAGGTAAAATACATTTCATTAAATGTTAGGAATATATCCATTGCGGATAAGTGTCAAATCTTGAACGAACCAATATTATATTATCATGCATGGTACATCTACTAAGATATTATTGACCTTATATAATAGGGTCACATCTTCATAGATGCGCCTTTGCTGTAACGATTGGCATTGCAAGGCGTTAACCATAGCGGAAGCGCTGTTAAAGTGGTAATACTCTTTGGTTTATTAGATACAAATGCATTCATTTGGATCTGTTCAACCTGAATGACAATGGTCTTTTGTTAATGTTCCATTAATGTCGATGAATATTTCAACTTTGGTCCTGTTAAGCTGAAGCATCCTTCTCTTTACATTGGATCGGCAATTCCTTAAATTAGGTTCAAGAAATCGAATCACAACAAATCCTTTTTGGTGATGCTATTAATATATAGCTTGTAGTTCAAGTTGTCTCTTAATTCTAATCAAAGGTATGGATGGTCCTGCACAACACGACAAGCTTGGCATGTTGTAGATCAACTGCTGAGATGTTATACTTGAAATCTACATGATGGCGCACTAGTTGATGCTAAGCTCCATCTGCCATGCTTCGCTACATTTAATCAAATTGTATAGCTCTTTATGCAGAACGAGTGATCATTGCAGTCTGTGATATCTTGGTACAGTACGTAATCATCACTGAAGAGTAAGGCAGTTATTTTTCAAGGGCAATGCAATTTATCTAGATCAAGAACAGAGTTGGGACAAGCACTGTCCCTGGGGAAGGCCAGATGATTTGGGATTGCCTGCTGATGAGGCCCGATCTAGCGTGATCTACATCCTGCATGTAAGAAAGAGTATATCTACAAATGGATGTATGATATGACTTCATATGTTAATCTGTGTAACAATCTCTGGTGTCAAAGGCTTTGGTTAAATCGAAGATGGCCATATCGACTTGAGTGCCTTTGTCAAAGTTTCTGGCAATGACGTTAGTGGTCATGAGAAACTGTGTTTCGCAGGATCATTTGGCTCTAAAACCATCCTGGTTTTCATTCAAGATGATCTGGTGGTCTAGGTTGTCTATTATACTGGATACTATGATGTGTTCCAACATTTTTAATACAAGCACATTTAGTAATACAGGGCGATAATGTTCTGGTTTAGATCTATCTCCTGTCTTGAAGATTGTCACTTTGTTAGCAGGATCCTAGTCGTATGGTACCTTTGATGTGTCAAGATATTGATGATAAATAGATTGACGTAAGGTCTAATGCTACTTTATCATCGATTTCTGTCAGAACTAACATTATCATCTTATCGGGACAACCTTTTTGAATTTAGTCTCCTCATTTCTATTTCCACCCATCAAGCAGAAATATGAATCGTTGGCATGCATTCATATGGTGAGTCAAGAATTGTTCAGTGAACATGTCTGCATTATTCTGAGCTGTTTATGTTGCCATTCGATTCGATTTTAAAGTTCCTTCGTTCATAGTGTCTTATATTTTAGATGTCGTATATTTCCAAAATGTCATCGATTTGCTCTATATATCTAGCACCAGAGAGTTATTTAGATAAAGTAGATGACATCGTCTGGTAGGTGATTTATTGATCTTTTTCAAGAGTAAAATTCTCGCACTATATCCGTTAAATGATCACAATGTGATTTATCTCTGGCACCAAGGTTAGTGCTACAAATGTCCCAGCTGATGACACCTAGCCTGAAATCTCTTCTAACATGATTTTCATACTTCTGAAGGTTTGGTTTTTGATACATTTATTTTTAAGTGATGCATCAAGAATCAATTTTGGTTGTCCAATCAGGAGCTGATCTTTAATTGAGCATTGTATTGAAACAATCCTGACTACCTGTCAACTTATATTCTTATAAAGTGCATTTGCATATATCATTAATGTTTGGAATAATATATAATCTCCTTTTATTGTTTACATTCCCTTCATGTTGGCAAGTTGTACCTCTGTTTCCAATGCAAATAATAGTGACTCTAGTAACAGTTTTTGATATATGACCCTTGTACAAAAGAAAAGTAACTTGATATAACATGTAAATCATATAAATATGATTTGTTTAAATATTCATCATCTGGGGGAAGATTTTTAAAGCCCACTGTGTATATGATAAGCTTGTAAACTGTCTCCACTTACCTTCTATTCTGAGAAAGAAACAGGCAACTGTATCCATTTTTCTCCAGGATTAGGGTAATATTCATGTAAATTCATAATTTTTCGTCACCAGTCTGATGAAACTGTTCATCATCAATGTTGAATATTTGTATAATTTATTTTAAAATAATTGCTATTTTTATCGTTTTAAATCGGGCGCCATTTTTACTACTGTGTGTATTTGGCGCTCGGCTTTCCACTAGGAGGCGCTCTGGTTAATATTTCCGAATTCTTCCATATTTAGTCATATTCGTGAAAACTTTGTCATGAATTTCCCGAGTTTGTTCCCAAAACCTATAAATAGGGGTGAGATCCGCCGTTTTGGCAGTTGTGGTTCTACTGGACTCCAGTAAAGGTCTCAAGACTAAGCAAACAGAACAAAAGTCTCTTGTAATAATTTCAAGCATCAATACAATAGCAAGGTAGACTAATCACTACCGATACATTAAATTTAGTCCTCATAAGGACTATAATGTTTCTCGGAAGTTGTTTCAACGTTTATTTCCTAGTTATGTCAGATAAAAGTTCCCATAGAAGGATTTAGCTGATGACAATGTCACTTTGTCGTCATCAACACTGCCGTCTGCTATCCATTGGAAATTTAGTATTCCGATTAGCATTATGGAATTTCCTACTCAGTTTCATGTATCATTTTTAAATCACAAATTTCCATCCATTTTGTAGTGGTTGCGTCATTTAGAAGTCGAAATAATATACCCGACACAACGACACACTTTGTTGCTACAAACGACACAGTGTGTCTCATTCAACCCACACGACACTCTATTGACATCCGGTTCCAGACTGTGTCGCCCGAAACGACACACATTGTCGCATTCAACCCACGCGACACTCTATTGACATCCGGTTCCAAACCGTGCCTCTAACATATTTACCATTGGACAATAGAATACAAACCCGGGTCTGGTTCCGAACCTTGATTGGATGCACAAAATCATTACCACTTCGGTACGTCATATGAACAAATTTTGAGAACTATTAACTTATTTTTCTCTGCACGATTAGTTTGGGAATTGGGATCATCTGAGTTAGAGATTATGTGAATTAGGACAAATGAAACATTTATGCTGATTTTCACATGCAATATACCATTGAAACTATTGTTGTTATTTCAACATGCTTTATCAAACATCTGTTCTGCATATTTGCAAATATTATATTTCACAATTTTGAGCACTAAATTCTCTGAGAAAACACACACAAGTCATATAATAAACTATGTTGACTATTTATATTTATTTTGTTTTGTGCTTTTATCATCTAAATAAGAACTTTTGTGGTGAACACACCATTTCTTGACACTACAATACATTGGAGAGATCTAGTAACTGAAAAAGGCGTGAGCTGTCCATCTATTCCATTTTATTTGACCTTGACCCTTGACACGTTACAGTATGAGTACCGATTTTATCTTGCAGTCAGCGTAAATATCTAAGCATTCTTCATACTTGCAACCTGTTTTGTCAAGGATGATAACACATCCCCCACCTTTATTCACCCTCTCCTTTCTGTCTTTCCAGAATTCTTGATTATTTGGGATGTCACTAGAAAGGACAACGGCATCAAAATAATTTTCATCAATATGCGTTTCACTCCCAATGATCACATCAAGTGACATGTCCGTTATGTTGTGACGATGAAAGGTAAATTTCTAAAAATGCGAATATAAAGACTTGCACCAAAACAAATTTAGGAGGATGAACCCTTCCAAATAAATGTAAATATGGAGCACTACAAGATAAAATGTCAAAGGTAACAATGCAAGTACGAACAGTTGCAAAGACGAGATAAACAAAATAAAACTAGCATGTATTCAGCAAACTTCCAATGGCTGATGCACAGTATGATAGATGAAATAATAATTGTTTTTCATTGATCTGCTTTCTATCAGCAAATGAAAAAAAAAAAAAAAATTAAAAGTAAAAGTTTTGCCAGGACACGAAACATGTCCAGTCTGACTTCTTAATAAACTATTAGTTTCATTGCAACAGTCTATCATTTCAGAGGCGCAGGACATTGTTTGGATAGACGGTACCGATGTACTGAACGAAGGCATCTGGCACTGGACTAAAAGCAATGGTGCCCAAAGAATGATCGGAAAGGCTGGAGTGGGTCTTTGGGTATCAGATCAGCCTTATGACTGGAATAAAGTTTAAGACTGTGCAAGGCTTGCGAAGGTGTCTGGACAATATTTTGCAAATGATGCTTTGTGTTCTGACAAATTCCATTTTATCTCTGAAGCACAGTAATTGAAATTGTTTTTTTCAAAACCAGCCTGATGACAGTGAAGCAGAATTGCACATAGTGATATATAGATCAAGTTCGGAAAAAATGCAGAAGAATAATTTTTTATTTTTTTATTTTTTTTTAGCAAAGACGACTATTTACTATTTCTTATTCTGTCTTGGCTCACAGATTTGATAATTTGCATCACATGCTGCTTCTTGATGTAGCGAGCTTGACTTATAATGGTTCTGAAACCAACTGAGTAGACCTGGGCGTTTAAACATTTTTCTAAATTCAGGATACATATTTCCTTTACTGTTGTTGTTGTTGTTGTGGAGCTTAACGCCATTTTTCAGCACACGATAGGCTATACATGGCGGCCAGTATTAATGGTGGAGGAAGAAACCGGGAAATCCCCGGAAAGAACCACCGACCCACGAGAAGCTACTGGCAAGCTTTCTCACATATCCACATTTGCCGAATCCTAGACTCGAACCCACGCAGACAGAGGTGAGATGGCAGTGATAGACATTTGACAACCAAGCACATGAATATTACAATTATAACTATATTTATGATCCTTTCATCTCATGTTGGACACGTGTCACGTATGCCAGCATGGTAGCTTAATGGAATGCTATATAAGATATTCGGGGCAAATGCAACTTTGAGGAAAAAATAGGATTTAAATAAATGTCATTTCTAGTTACTTACTATCATATGTTAATGTGTTAAGTACATGTTTTCCTTTGCAAGATGACGAACCATTCTATGATTTTTGGGAGAGGAATTGTTTTCTGGTTCAGATATACGTAATTTATCAAATCCACTCAATATTTTCTCGTCTGTTGAGTTTTATGTTTACTGGCTCTGTTCAATAAATAAAGTTTCCCTGCCTGTTATACCAGTAGTGTGGCTAGTGAACTGTAGGCTTCAGTGTCAAATCCGCCTATTTCTATCGATAATTTCTCTAATGTCAAGACAATGTCTTTCTCAGCGTTTCAGATATATTGTAAGCTTCATCATTCCAGTTTAGTTACACATTACAACATAAACAACATACACGCAGCAGATTCATCGACTATAAGGTATTGACCATTCAATTTTCGGGGAGTGGGATGGGGCTGAGCTGAGATATTTTTTTTGAGCTGAGATATTTTATTTCCTTTGATCTTAAGATACTTATTATTATTAAGATGATACAAGGGAGATAATGTGGTGATATTTTGCTATAAATCAAAGGTAGATATTTCTTCCTGCTCCTGAGAGACAGAATCATTCTAAAATTGCCAGATTCTTGACCAAGAACATTAGATTGTTGGTACTTAATATTGCGTTATACCGATGTTAGTATCACGGTATATTCAGAACACCGCGGTACCAAATATTTCGTGGTACCCAGCTCTTGTAAAGACACTGGGAAAGTGAGAGAAGTAATGAAATCATTTGAAAATAGAGCTACACTGTATAACGCGCAGACAGAGGACATAACGATATAAATCATTAAAGAAACAGATCATGGTAAGTTTTAAAAGTTGCAAAGTCCGCTGTTGAGTGCATAAAGTCGGAAAGCACAAATTTTCTTCTACATAAAATACAATCAGAGAAGTACGAGAAAGGAACAATTGAAAACATGAACGCGAAGGTTATACTTTTACTAAACTCAGTTTTTAAACTTCCCATATTTCAGGAAGCATATTTCCTTACACTGCGATTTATAAAGAAGACTCCTTATTTAATAAACCAATAAAATCGGCTCCTGTCATAATACAATATTGTAGGAACGATTGCTTAATTATCCTGGCCTAAATCAATTCTCACTGATTTTCTGTTCTTTTGATTCATTATCAACCTTTGATAAATGTTTTTTTTTTTTTTTTTTTTTTTTGGGTTATAAAATTGTCTAGATTTGGGCTATTTTTGTCATTGAATCTTAAAGCGGAATTATCAGATTAATTTTTCATATTGTTCTTGGTACTGATGCTAATTAGTTTTTTTTATAACCATACCACTGGATAGAAGAATCATACCATCACCACCAACAGAACAATCTAACTTAACTCTTGAATTCGTGATATAATGCTGGCATTCTAATCATAACTTGTAACACTTACAACCTCCATTACCGTTTTAGCTGTGTCTGGTACAGTAGCTTCACAATGAATTAAACTTATCCTAGTTAAAACTTGAGCACCAAGTATGGCCGTCAAATATGATCCAATACTTCGACTTTTAATTCTATAGTTGCAAGGTTTCTATCTGGCGAAAAGAATAATGTCAAACTAAATAATTTTTTGGTGTTGTTTGAGAGTTGTAACGTTTAGAACTATATCGTATGCATCATCCATCATCTGCTTTAGATCTTTCCTGTTTACTTGTCTCATCAGAGTATCTGTGAGATCGCTCCGGTCGCCTAGTGGTTAGAGCGTCCGCCTCGGATGCGGAATGTCGCTCGTTCGAACCCGGGCCGAGCCATACCAAAGACTTAAAAAATGGTACTAACAGCTGCCCCGCTAGGCGCTCAGCATTAAGAGGTTAGTGTTAGGACTGGTCGGCCTGGTGTCAGGATAATGTGACTGGGTGGGACATCATGCTATATGTCTGCGGCATGGTGCCCCAGTGCTTGACATCACTATAAACTGCCAGACTACACACATCGTAGCGATATGACTGAAAAATTGTTAAAGCTACGTTAAAAATCCAAATCACACACACACACACACACACACACACACACACACACACACACAGAGAGTATCTGTGTGTATGTGTGTGTATTAACGCGTGTGATGTGTGTGCATGTGTGCGTGTGTGTAAAGACGGATGCAAGACACAGGAAGAAATAATGGCTGAATTGCGGTGAGATTGTACATATTTATATGCGTTATTATATGTACGTTGACAACGAGGCAGATGAATGGTATAACAACTTTGAGAGGTATGCTAAAGCGTAACAATGTCACACATAGTGACTTTTTGAGGTTACGTCACGAATTGTCCACACAAGGAATGGGCCATATTACCCGAGGGTAGTATGACATATTCTGATAGTGCACTGTCAGCAGAGTACCCCAGAACAAGGATAATAACTGCATTCTTTCCATACTTAATGCGTTACTTATAAAATTGGCCTTAGTCGTTGTAAGGTCTAAAGAATAATGCATTCCTTAAGTATCTCCAAAGATAGAGATATGTAGAATTGCCAATATTTATATCTTTATTTCTTGCTGAAGGCAATACTTTTCAGGCAAAAAATTGGGTTTAAAAAGTGCTAAAAAGTGAAGTTTGCAGATATAAATATGCCTAAACAGTCTGGCGTAGATGGACGAAAGCGATGAAATGCACATATACGCAAGCAATCTCTCTCTCTCTCTCTCTCTCTCTCTCTCTCTCTCTCTCTCTCTCTCTCTATATATATATATATATATATATATATATATATATATATATATATATATATATATATATATATATATATATGAAATCTATGGAATCCACCCTGTGACATGGAATCCACATTATATACAAGAGCGGTTTAAATGTTAACTTGTATTAGCAAATAAACTCACCGCTGTTCATAGAAAAATGTGGACGTAAACCGGCCTCCAAACTGAAAGAACGTTAGCCAACCACAGCATGTTTACGCCGTAAAATATCTCTTATCATGTGATGCAGTTCTGAATTTGTTTATGTCTGCTATAGTCTACTATAGTCTAATATAGTCGAATAATGCAAATATCCGGTCACAAATATATTTTTGTAAATCTGGAATATCTATAACCGCTTCACATATTCAACAATTCGAAAGCTTAGACGCGAAACTGGTAGTGACATTCTCGATGTTCAACATTTCTCTATGTGGCATTATACTGAACTTGCATGATACATTATGTTTTGAAAAATTATGTTGTTTGAGTTAAAGATTCTATTTATTCGAAAGGACAGATGCTCGTTGAATTATAATTGGTAAAAAATTGAACAAATAAAATTTACTAGCTATAAAACGACGCAACAAAATTCCAGGGAAGCCAGGTAGGATTCGAAGCCATACTCTTTCACAGTGGCGTCACTAGTTTTGGTGTCACCCAGTGCAATAACTTATGGTGTCACCCCCAAGGACCTCCTTCCTGCACAAAAATTCAAAAATTTTATAGACAGTCATTTTAATGTAACCCCCTCTGATGGTGTCACCCGGTGCGCGACCTCCTGCACCCCAGTGACGCCACTGCCCTTTCGGTCTCGAGCTGGCACGTCAACCTGTGGGCATCCTCGTCTCCTACAATCATTATTCATTTCCTACGAAGATTGCATTGAAGAAAAAAAAAAAAATCGAGCAACACAATTTGGATAATAAAGTACTTACCAATATTACCCTTCCAACACCTCCAACATTGTAGTGTTACTATATTAAGGACTTGTTGCTTCAGCTTGGCCATTTCTGTTTCTAAACTTAAGGGACGAAATAGTCAAAGATCATTAATGGAACAAATAAAGACATGGACAGTGCTCATTTCTCAATGCTATCATTAGAGCGAATATATTCATGCTATTGACCACACTGATACATGAATAATTATTTACGTATCCATATTTAATTTCCTCTTAAACTTTAGATATATGCAACCGTTCGAATCTGTCTATCTATCTGTCTGTCTGTCTATCTATCTATCTATCATGATGTAAGGATGTTTGGTTACAAATGTCACTAGCCAAGTAGACCATTGATTTGATTTTGGACTAAGTTTAATACAAAATAAAGAAATACATAACATATATAATGATATAGAAAAGTCAACAAACAATTCAAATTATACACACACACTCACAAACGTCTGTGTGTGTGTGTGTGTGTGTGTGTGTGTGTGTGTGTGTGTGTGTGTGTGTGACAAATATAATTTAAATGTTTAAGTGTTCTAACCAAACTAATTTCCCTTTTGCTTCTGATTCATCTTCGTGATCCGTAATGAACTCCATGATTGTGTTGGCATGCTGAAAATAAGCTAAGGAAAATGCAACATCCGAGGCATAGAAATAAAAATAGCAAATTGCAAATTTATTGATCTTTCGACCTTCTAAATATCTATCTTTGTTTGGTAATACTTGTTCTGATAAATCGATTTTTGAATTTATATAAGGTTTAGCATAATCTAAATTCAACAATAGTTCATTCATAGTTAGAAACCAAAGTATGTACATAATATTTTCGTCTTTAAATTTTCTGTTAATACAGTTAAGGAAATTTTTAAATAAGTATGCAACTGAATCGAGGAAATAAAAACAAAATGATAATTTAAAACCGTGTTACGGTTACTTTGGTACACTATAGTACACAGTATATACAATGTCAATATTTTAGGTTTTAATTTTTTTAAATATCTAAATCCACTGTAAAATAAAGGTTACAGCATGACCAACAATTAAATAATTGACTATGTAGTTAAATAAGGGGTATAGAATGACAAACAATTATTTAGTTAAATAAAAGGCACAAAATGACCAACAATTAAACCGTTGACTCCATGTTAAATAAAGGCTACAGCATGACGAACAATTAGTTAGTTAAATAAAGGGCACAGCATCACCAACAATTAAATAATTAACTCTATAGTTAATCAAAGGATACAAAGAGAAGGACTATTCATTACATGCAAAATACAACCGTACCTTCCCTATTAAATGTTGCATTATCATAGTTATTAGTTAATTCCATATAAAACACTAACATTAAATTCGAATCGTCTGATATTCCATACTGAATTTAGACTCTTGGCGCAAACTTTACATCACATTAATTATATCAGGGACTGTGCATTTATTATAGGGAAAAAATGTTCTATGATTACTAATAATAGTAGAAAAAAAAAAAGAATTACATATGGGAAAAACGGTTGTGATAAAAGTGGATTTCCTTTGAAACGGACAGATGAGAAAACACTATGAAACTGCTATTACCTAAATAACTTTGGGGCAGTCAATGGTTAATGTAACGTCAACTTGGTTTTTTTTTTTAACCATTAAACGATTACTTGCTACAGTTGGAAACAACATCATGTGTTGTGAGTGAGCAAGGAAAAAATACGATATAACTCTGTTTTAACTACAAATACTAAACATACAACAATTTTATGATTTTTGTTCATGGTGGAATCGATATTAAATGCAATAAATGTTTTTTTTTTTTTTTTTTTATCTTGTGAAAATCTCTGATTTTCTTTTTTTTACCTATTATATTGGTGTAGTGTGTTTTGAAATTGACGAATCGCTAGTACACAGACAGCTACGCTTATTAAATAGTATAGCAGTGTTTATAAAACGAGTGTTTCTCCGAAATTTTACCGCATTATTAGAAAGACGTTATCTGTTTTTAATAATAATTTAATTCCTATTAAATTAAAAATTATGAATTACTTATTGAATTTATACTTGTGACACAACGAAACTGTTTAGGTGTTAAATCAGATAACGTACAAGACTGACTCTTTTGCATCATGTTGGTATTTTCCATTTCTATCAAAGAGTTACCGTCATAGCGTAAGAAGGCTTTGTAAAAGCATATATTCTCTCTATTGATTTTTAACTGATTATAGTTATTTTACTAAGTAATACATGCGAGGGCAAGCTGACCCACGTATTGCGAGTAAACAAAGTTTGGCTAATGAATCGCGTCAGGAACTAGATCATTCTGTGAATACATAACAGTCAGTGTAACCTCTTCATGATCTAAAATGGTATTTTGTTGAAAAAGTTTTCAGTTGTTCTGTCACAAGTGTGTTAAGAGGATCAACGTGTGCCATTTAATGTCCAAATGTCCAAAGTGTGCCATTTGAAGTCCAAATGTCCAAAGTGTGCTATTTATTGTCCAAATGTCCAACTTGTGCCATTTAATGTCCAAATATCTAACGTGTGCCATTTAATGTCCAACGTATGCCATTTAATGTCCAACGTGTGCCATTTATTGTCCAAATGTCCAATTAAATGTCCAAATGTCCAACCTGTGCCATTTAATGTCCAAATGCCCAACGTGTGCCATTTAATGTTCAACGTTTTCCATTTAATGTCCAACGTGTGCCATTTTGTGTCCAAAACTAGATGGGAAATAATCACTGTGAGGCAAGTCCCTGTTATGCAAGTCCACTCGTTAACCAGACACAAGTTTTTGCAACAAACATTTTCACCACTGCTCACATCTTAAAACCATTAAAGATACTCAGTTCAGTGAGGATTTGGGCTGGCTCCATTTTGGACCAGCACACAGGGAACTGGCCTCAGTCTTAATCTACTTTTTACATCTCTGTATTCCCCCCGCCCCTCCTCATGATGCTCTGTGCCCATTAGTCTGGAGCCCTTCTTCATATGCTCCAGCCTATGAATTTTGCTACACCATTATCTAAGCCCGAGACACAGGTTTCACTAGTTATCTGCCTTTGATATTGGCTTACCAATTTAAGACCGAAATCCATGGTTTCTCCATTACATAATATGTGGGTTTTTTCATGACATAATCAGCCAATGCTTTTTCTGTCTCCCTTGCAAAGACAACCTCATTTAATGTGGTGAATGACTCATTCAATTTGGTGAATGACTCATTTACAGTAGTGAATGACTCATTTAATGTGGTGAATGACAGCCTTGTCTGCCATGTGCACACAATTTATAAAGAAAATTTCAGTAATTATACTTACATGCTCTACATAAGTGTGCTGAATCATTTTATGACATAACCAAGAATACTATCTTATGAAAAACAATTAGGCACATATTATAGTCAGTACTTCAAAATAAGGTCGAACACTTTATGATTTCAAAAAAGGATGAAGGCCTCAACCAAACAAGAAGACCTCAACTATGTAAAACTGTCCAATAAATTCTCTTTAAATTTCTGGATCACAGACAAGTGGATAAAAACAAACCAATAAGACTCAAACTTTATATTTTTTAATATTATAATAACCTCCAATATCAACCAGCATGGTATTTGTATAACAAAATACCAGATTTGAAAATATTACATATCTACCCAATTCATATACAAAAAATCAATAACAGATATCATGTTTACAGAATCATGCAGTCACGCAATGTATTGATAAAGTATCGATCATGCAAAGATTGCAAGTCAAAAACGCTTGCCAAAACACAAGGATTCTTATCCTGAAGGTAAAGTGTGAAAATTCACATTTTGTCCCAAATGTTCAGGCAAATGTTTAAAATCTCAAAACATAATCATCACTGTTTTACTAATTAATATTTTTAATATAGCTAAAAACTTGGGTTTTCTTGTAAATCTGAGACCTGGTGTACATCTACAAAGCTTTACAAATATTTTGTTCGGGGTCTAGGGTGGAAACAAAAGCATCTGCTGTATAAATACATGTTGGGTTATGCATGGTAATGTGCAAGTCTGACTGTTTTATAAATACATATACATAGTTCTGGGCTATGGCTGATAATGCATACATTTGTCTACAACATGTATGGTGTCCAGCTTTACCATGATTCTCTTCTTGCTTGCATGATATGGCCCCAAAATAAGCATACGCAAAACAACGACCATGCTCATACAGAATCTGAATTTCAGATAAATGAAAACATGCTTATGATATGAAAACACACATTTTTTGTTTTTCCTTGAATTGAAATTCTACTAACAAGCTCAAAAATTCTGCTGTTCTGACTTATCAAGGCAAGCAGTTTTCTACTTCACACCGTCTTTTGACTGCTCAAAACTGACAGATGAAACGACACGTATCTGAATATTTTCCAATTGTATGATACTATCCCCCCCCCCGAGAAAATTTTATCCATATAATCGTTACGCATCTATCCAAAAAAATATCTCTGTTGCAAATTAACTGAAATGTACTGCAACACAGTATTACTTACAAAAAGCAATAGGTAAGCAATAAACCTTGATTTTCAGCATTAGTTCCATGAAAATGACTCACGCAAGCACCATGTGGACAAACCTTGAGGAATAATGTGTTCCTATCAAAATCATGCACAAGAACATTAAATGTTTTTGAGTAGTCAGTTAACCAAGAAAAGTGTCAAAAATATATGGATTTATTTTCTGCTCAAATCAAAGCATATCACAGAAAATGTTAAAGTATATAGGATTATTTTCTGATCCAATCAATGCATACATAATTGTTTCTAGTGGTTATATCCATCCAATCAATGCATACATAATTGTTTCTAGTGGTTATATCCATCCAATCAATAGGTTAGTAGAGGGTCAAAATAGATTTTATAACAATGACTTACTTGATTCACAAATGTTAATTCATTGTTTCTTCAATAATAAACCAACACTTTTGCTTTCTGTGACACATAATTAATTTGCCGTACATGTTATGTATTAGGACTCAATCAAAATGAGCAAAATGTTATTTTGATAATGACAAAAGTGTTAAAAAAAACTCATAACAAAATTATCTTTGAAAACAAAGTTGTTTTCACCAATTAGCAATGTTTTTCTTTCATTACTCCCTTATCCAGAGTATTTAAACAAATAGATTATAAGATACATACTGGGCAAATATTTTACAAATAATAAAATATTGTTCTAACTATACGTATTGGATAAAGTATTTATCAAATGAGATGGTGTTATACTGTTCTTGAACCAGCCAGCTAACTGTGTATAGAGGGACATCAAAAGCTTTTGAAAATAATTTTTTTGTCACTGAACCAAAAATGAAGTAAAAGATGAAGAAAATGCTATGAAAGAGCACATATTTTTACCTAATCCAAGTCTGACCTTTTTAGCCATTAGGTAAATCTGATTCACATCATGATCTAATAAGATAGTTGGCTCTGTTGACTACCTGACAAGTGAAAGACAGGTTAACTACCTGACCAGTGAATGACAAATGAAACTGACACCTGACTGCTGAGTTAGCAATATCAACTGACTGCAGAGGGAGGCTAAACAGCAGTGAATGACAGGTGAAACTGACACCTGACTGCTGATCTAGCAATATCAACTGACTGCAGAGGGAGGCTGCACAGCAGTGAATGACAGGTGAAATTGACACCTGACTGCAGATCTAGCAATATCAACTGACTGCAGAGGGAGGTTCAACAGATTTTCTGTGTACCATCATAACAACCAAAAGATAATATGTTTATCACACATTGTTCGATGCAGGTAGATAACAAAATTTCAGCATAACAAATCACAATGACACACTGTTCGATGCAGGTAGACTTCAAAGCTTCAGCATAACAAATGCTTGTGTAACACATACCACCAACATTTTACCCCTTCTAAGCAAACTGTTTGGTCTGCCTATATGGAAAATAATGATGGATAGATTATTGTATAGTGAACATTTGACATATACAGCAATATGGATAGATTACACTAAGCTGAACACTGCCATACAATATGTAGAATTCAATGGAAGCTTTACAACAAAAGAAACTAGAGCATACAATATAAAGAATGTAATGCCATTACTAGTAACCAAAACTACAATGAAGCAAAGATTAATATCCTTAGGGGCAAATTACAAAACATTATTCAAATATTCTTACCAGATTACCTCAAAACTGTTCCAACAAGTCAAATTTATGTCATCCAATGAAAACAAAACATTACATATTCTTTTGTCATATTAAGTAATAATCATAAAACATATCAACTCCAGTGGAAACTTAAAAAAAAAAATCAAACTTAGGCATCAAGGCAAAGATGACCTAAAAATTTTTTATTACTTCTCCCATTTAGTAAAAAAATTAAAAAGATATGGCACATGATATGAAGAATTGCTTCTAAATTCTGATCATTGATCATTATAGGTTGAACAACATGACACGTTCATAGGACCTTTCATTCGAACTAATAGGGCTAATTCCCCATAAGAAATGGGTATCTTGGAATGCATGCACTAAACATGGTGGATGCACACAAGATCAAATAACTAGACCAGGCACGTGCAACTTATTGCCTTCTGGTTGGATCTGGCCTGTAACCTTGTTTTATGTGCTTATTTACATCACAGGGTGCAACTTTAAAAATCCCTTATTCCGTGTGTCCCCTATAGAAAGTTGCACATGACTGAAGTAGAACATATTTTATGTACCTTGGTGCATGCACACCTATTCCTACCCAAGAATATTCAACTGAAAGGTCAAACAGACAGGTTATTTTGTGCAATATATATATATATATATATATATATATATATATATATATATATATATATCTGGTTACCAAGAAAACTTTGTACTGGAGTAAACTTCAATTTTATTTAGAAACCACAATTCAATGTTCTAAGGCAGGGGCCTAACACCTTTTTGTTTAATTTCCATCTGTCAATAACTGGCAAAATTATCTAGCTCTGATTTATAGCAAAACAATGCAATATTAAATAATGATAATTACCTCGAGATAAAAGAAAAGAGAATATTTCAGCTGCTCAAAAGAAAATCACAGTCCACCAAAAAAAATTAATATGGCCAGTACCTTATAGTAGATGAATTTGCAATGTGTATGTTAACTGTTCTAATCTAAATGCCATAACTAAAGTCAGATCATGAAGCTTACACCATGAACAACATCATGCTGATATTAGAGAACCTACTGATAAAAATAGTAAGTGTTGACAATGAATCTACAATTTTCTATCCACAATACTTATATAAAAGGCTGGGAAATTTGAGTGGGATGCCAACATCTAGGCATGATAATTATCAATAAAGACCAATGAACATAAAACACATTTTCTCAACAAACAAGAAAATATTTTGTGGACTGGAGAAATTATGTAAAGTTCATACAAAAAACAAGTGCTTCCTGAAAATTGAAGTATGATTCACAGTCTTACAAAGGAATACATATACTTAACACATACACATATGTTAATATATAACTAAAACATGCATATTTATTTTTAATCTGAAATTTTTCTTACAGTTGGATTTGGCCTGAATATCTTCACAACAGTTAATTTTTCAACTCCATGCTGGCATATGTAATCCACGTCAGACATGTAATTAAAGGATCGTAAATATAATTGTATTTGTAATATTCACTATTACTTTGTGACAGATACAATGGCTTTAATAGAAGAATATATTCTTTTGATCTAATTTGTTATGCATAATGAAAACACACTGTTAATGCCATTAAAGACATAACAAGATTCCTTGGGAATTTCCATACATTCCTTAATGACGGAAACTACTGACATACCTGTACTGTGAAAAATTAATGGTCATTGATAAAAATACTATTACACTGATGAATATTGTGAAACTGACTGAAACTATTCAAACATGAAGAAAATGGTAAACATTTTAGCCACTGTCAAGTTTTGACATAAATACAATTTGTTTCCAGTTGAAAAACAAATGCTACTTCAGTGCCATTGCACTGTCCCACAAAAAAGACCAAATATGTAATCTGGTAACAACTGAGTAAGTACTGTACACACTGTATACAATGACTTGAACAGAAAGTAAAAGAAATGGCATACTTTAAACAGCTAGAAAAGTTGAAACATATAAAATGTATACTATTGACAGCTACTGGATAAATATTGTGACTCTACCTATAAACAGAAAAGATACTATATTTTTCAACTTTTACAACTGTATTTAAACCTGTTGACAATCAATGAAACTGATTAAATGTTTATAAAATTCAAAACCCTGGATTAACTTAAAATGACACTAAGTACAACTACATGGATTTCCAAATCAGGCTAAAGCATCAATAATCATTCAAAATTTCTCTCTTCAAATGAAGATTTAAATTTGTTGGATATCTTTCTTGTTGTCTTGTTGGCAACAATGAATATATCTCTGAACATTTAACCAGCATAAATAATACAAAATCTGGAATTCTTTGTAATTTAGTTATTCCTGTTTATTTACATCATGCATAGTTTTGCATTTCTTGGAAAAGCAAAATATTCTAAATCACTTTCAAAAATCCTTAATGCTAGACATTTAATGAGAAAAGCTTGTAAAAGAAATTAGTAACAAAAATATCGAGTGAAAAACCACGACTAGTTCATCTACAAACAGAGACATAAATATTTTAACATTTTAACAATAATTAGAATTTCATTTTTGTTACCTGGCTTGTAAAACATGCTGTTACAAGTTAAATTAAAGACCACTGTATACTTACATACTGTAAGAATCGTGGGAAAATGTACTTTCATGTATATCTTTCTGCTCAAATCACAATGATTCCATCAAGTGGACCAGTGTCTTTGATATTCACATACAAATTCATTCCCGTGATAATTTTCCATCTTGGGAATGGTTTCTGACAGTTGCAGTACAGCAGCAAGACATCTTTCTCTATTGGGTTCAACTTTAAGAGCAGTGAAACGTTTTGCTTAAAGTGGTCAAATTTCTAAATTTTCAGTTAAAAGTGAACTTATTTCAATGGAAAGCATGTGTATGTGTGTGTTTATGTGTTGGGGTAGCTAGAAACACCACACCCAAAAACCCACTACTGCATCCAACAGTAAGGAACTTAAAACTGGTTCTTCATACATCATCTTTCTTGAAATATTTTGTAAATGATGAATCTAGTTAAAATTCAAATATTCCTTTATTTGAAGAAACTGACCTTTCATAACTATGGTAAATAATATCCCAAAATTTTTTGAACTTTGAGACTACAGCTGGAGGAAATGGTCTAATTTTTCCCCTTAATCTGGACAGCACTAAATGAAAACAGACTAAGCTACGTATTTTAGAAACTTGTTATGCATGAAACTCAATTTACCTGAATCAGACAGAACCCGGGATATTAGTCTAGGTCAGTCAAATAAAGGAAATAAATATGTACTAAATAATCAGATGGTGTCTTGGTACTCTGTCACTCATGATCCATTATGTAATTTTGCTTAGGGATGATCAACAGTTAAAGTGGCATAATTCTTTAAGGAGAGAAACAAATGGGTTATATCTTAATGAAAATTATATTTCCATAATTGACATTAGAATTTTACACTTGGCAACTAGACCGAGTTTCCTCTGACCCTTGCCACCCCATTTTTAATATTTGGACATTTATGTTGGGGTGTAGGGTCAGCGTCCATTCCCTATTGAAAAGTTGGAATTCGCTGACACCATTTTGTGTCGGCATAGGGTAGCTTCTTACTAAATGGCCTAGCAAACTTTAATGACCTTTCATCGAGATATACCTGCATGAAATCAATAGGAATATGATTTATTTTCTCAGAAATAGTGAGTGCAGAATTCGTGACATCATTAATCCGCTGAGAGACAAGATGCAACTATAGCGTTGATGAAATTTGACCTGGAACTTGCCATTTGCATTCTGAGTCACATGACTACACAAATCTTGTAGCCTATATGTCAATGACTTCAGAGGTCCAATAGTCACATGATACCAACAATAAACTATTTCGAAAGTTGTTGCACATAGAATTCGAAAATATTAATTAAAAGTCACGTAATACTTGTACATAAATATAATGCACACTTAATTCTCAACATTTTTATTCTGAGAACAACAACTAGAAACCTGTTGGTATTGCAGCAAGGTGGAGAAAACCAGATTCATCAAGTACTAAGCATGTGTCGGCAATGTATTTTGTTGGTATCACATGACCTATGACCTGTGCTCTCCGCTTGTTGAATCTGTTTTTTTTCAAGCTGCAGCAACATCTACAGATTTCTGGTCATTGTTTCCAGAATAAATATACTTAGAAATTTATATTCTTTTATTTTTCTATAAATATTACATGACTTTCATTTATATGTTCGATTTGTTTTCCTACAGCAACATTAGAAATGGTTAATTGTTAATATCACGTGACTATTTGAACTCTGAAGTCATTGACATGTGGGTCATGAGATTTGTATAGTCATGTGACTCTGAATGCAAATGGCGAGTTCCAGGTCAAATTTCATCAACACTATAGTTTCGGCTAGTCTGTCAGCGGATTAAAGATATAACGAATGCTATACTCGCAATATCTGAGAAAATAAATCATATTCCTATCGATTTCATGCAGGTATATCTCAATGAAAGGTTGTTAAAGTTTGCTAGGCTGGTTAGTAAGCTGCTACCCTATGCCGACACCAAATGGTGTCGGCGAATTCCAACTTTTCGATAGGGAATGGACTCTGACTCTACACCCCAACATAAATGTCCAAATATCAAAAATGGGGTGGCAAGGGTCAGAAGAAACTCAGATTACTTGGCAACAAGCAAAAATGAACTGATAGAAGGTATAAATTTTGCAGAGAATTAATTAAACTTAACACTATTGACTAATCCTCTACCTCAATTCAGCTAGATACCAAATGGGTGAAGGTAAATTTTGGGTAGAGATGCATTCTAAGCCAATCTCAAGATTGTTTGTTGGAGATAATTGGATGTAAATTGTTGCATACAAAAATACAATGAAAGACCACCTAAATGCTCTCTAATGATTATTATTCAACATTGTTTATGAGCTGTTTGGTATATTTTTGTACATGGGAACAGAGCCTTTGTTTTTTGACAGTCTGTGTGCTTATTTCACTACTGAGTGCTTATTTCACTACTTGACAATTATTTTAATGATGGGAAGTAAGGAAAGTCTGCTATGTAAACACACTGACAACAATGAACATTCATTGTGATCTGCAAGATATAGGTTTCTATTTTTAATTAAATTAATATCTGTCAATTAGCATTACTGATGGTTCTCATAATGTTAGAATCAGAATCTTTTTTTTAATTTAAAAGGAGGGGTGTGTGGGGGGTGGTGGAGCCATAACGTGGCTATGTTACATCCAACTCTCATAATAACAAAGTGAGTTTTAGTGTGGCTCCAATGTATGTTGATCTCTCAGAATTTCTTGTCAGTGTGCTTCAAAAGTATTCTGAAGATGATAAAACCAAAACTAAATTTAACATCAATAATAAAGAAACTTTATATCTAAATTGTGGATCAAACCACTCAACAATAGACATATATACATATACAAACTTACACCCACCCAACAACACACACATATATTGTTCAGAGGGGGTGTGTTGGTATATATATAAAATGTATGTATGTCTCATTCAGTGGTGTGAGATTTGTGTATATATATATATATATATATATATATATATATATATATATATATATATATATATATACACACCCCAAAACACCTTGCCATCATTCTTAATATACAAAGCAAACACACTCATACATTTATGTATGTATACATGCACAGATGTGAAACCAAAAAGAACACACACATGCACTTTATCAACATTTGCACTGTCCCACCTATCCAACTCTGCAGTTCATAAAATATTAAAAGAATGAAATTTTAACCTACAGACTGAATATTCATCAATTTGACATCATAACATAATACCCCCCATGACATGTCATACTGTAAGATATTAGTTTGAAACAGCACTAAGTAACAAATAATTCTTGCTGCTACGTGACCTAATCCCAAATCATGATGCTTTTAAAACTGTGAATTATTTATAAACCACATGCTGCAAGCAACTTATCATATTATACCGTAATTATTTACTGCCATACATATTCACAAACAGGATGCAATGATTTTTTAAAATCTCTTTTCAGGTTAAGGTTTCAAACAGTAATGCATTATGATCTAGTAAAAGTTAGCAGCACAATTAAAATACACATCCTTCATGCAGGGATCATGCCTAAACCCAAAGTCACAATTACTGCCTGCACTGTAATATCCAAACATTCACGCATTTGTACATACTTGTGAATCATGCAGATTTAGCATTTTTTTGTATAGTATAAGCCAGTATTTAACTGCACCGAAGCAGAACCAGATCAATTGAATAATATGCTCGCAGATCAGGGTCTATGCAAAATCTGAACATCCATGGCCTTTTCCATCACATTCAAGGAAATACCTCAGATGTAAACTGTGGCCATTTTTATCTGCCCTTAATCCCATGGTTGTTATTACATCATAATAACTTCATGATGTCACAAAGACTTTATAAATTGTCATCACTAACGGTGAAATGTCATTATTAATAGCAATGTAAGCAAAAGTCTGAGGGTATAAAAAGAGAATAGCTTCTTAAATTTTTTAATCAAAATGTTGCAAGAGCAACAAACTTTAAAAAATGCATGTAGTTAATTGATGGTGTAAATGTCACCGAGAACTATTTTCAACACATATCAATTCACAACCATTGTTTGCCCATCTGAAAGTCTGTCTGCTAAAAGCTTATCAATTTGGGAAGGATCACCACGATCAACTCTGAATCTCTTTCAACGAGTCAAAATTATTTAATTTGCATTTGATAGAGACTAGGCTTTCCAACCAATCGGCATCTAAGAGACTATGATGAACCAATCAATCAGCATCTAAGAAACTAGGATGTTCGAACCAATTGGCACCTAAGAGACTAGGATATTCTAATCAATCAGCATCTAAGCAGTTTATTCTGCTCTTGATAATAAGCAAAAAGCATAGACCCCAATCTAATGATGCATTATGTAGAGTCAGAACTGGGTTTAGATAATTCACAATTGTATTACATCCACAGGTTAACATGCCACTTATGTTGTTTTAAAAAATTAACAGTATAAAAATAGGATGGAATGTAGAACAATCTCAAACAGTGACATCAATTTTAGGAGTGTTAAGTCAGGAGAACAGGAATTCGTTGGAAAAAAGACTTTTCTTTCTCTAGAACTCATCATGTAGTATCCGTTTGACATTCACGACTTTGCTATTAATAAATATGTCTTTGTGATTCAGGATTTCATCCCAAGTGACTTTGTTATCATGACTATCATCAAGCATGCTAATAAGATTTTGGGCATCTTGCTTGGCTTGGTCTGGATTTCTGGGATCCATGTATTTCTGAATAAATAAATATAGATGTATATAAATATACAATAATAATTACATAATAGAATGTAAACACATGTAGCAAGAAAGCTGTATCTGCATAAATATTTTTTTGCCAAAGATAAACAAGAATTCTTCGAAGGGTCTGATGCTCTAAG
This sequence comes from Megalonaias nervosa, assembly GCA_016617855.1. Classification (NCBI taxonomy): domain Eukaryota; kingdom Metazoa; phylum Mollusca; class Bivalvia; order Unionida; family Unionidae; genus Megalonaias; species Megalonaias nervosa. Next base: position 72,293 of record JAECUM010006388.1, on the reverse strand, counting down.
GTCGGAAAGAATTTCCAGAGATCCAATACAAGAATATTCCTTCCTTTTAGAAATCTCGGCAATAGATTTTCAAATTGACCACTGTGGTGGCCCATATTTGGATATCAGCCCATCCCCATTTTCATTTAGGACCAATTAGTTCACTTTCGATGTTTTTGGTAAATCTCCATGACAATATCATCATCCAATCAAAAAAAGTAGTGATAACAATATTTTAAAAATGGCAATTGTGGCACACATACAGGAAATAAAATTGGCATTGTTTTCACTTAGGACCAATTTGTGACAAATTTTACCTGAATTCCAAATATTTACTTTTGGGAGGGGGTCTATTTATTAATCTGTATCACTGGCTTGTCACATGTGTATATGTAAACCATCTTCTGCACAAACTTTTACAACATTTATTTACCTTGTCTGCATGATTGAATTACACATAAAATAGTTGTTCTAGCAAATTCATGTGCAGATGGGTATTTGAGACCATGTTCAGCATAATGTTTTGCCCAAACTATTTTCTGTATATCTGAGAAATAATTGTTATTCTGTGCTATGTTCGATGACAAGCATGTATTTTATTATGTCTGCCATCTTTGTTTGTCGGCAATTTATATATTGGAGGCACCTTCAGTTTTCAATTTGTGATATGTGCAAGCATAGTTGCTCAATAATAAACAATCTATATAATGACTTTTTAAATGAAATAAGTTCAATTTGATAATAAAAATACCTACTTACTATTTACTGTAAAGATGTCACTTCAGTATTATGTATGGTTTAATTTTCACTTGTTTTATGCAAGGATTTTAGTGTTTGGTTATATATTTGTAATTAAAAAGTGGAATAATATGACTCAGCATTCAGTTTTTCTTGAATCACAATATTTTAGCTGTAATTATTATTTAGTGTCATATCTACTAGTAAAAATATGCACCATTTTGGTTGAGTACTACATGGCATAGTGCAACCGAACATTATAAATAAAGGTGAAATGTACATCAGTCAGTTCTGCTCCAACATGGACCTAGGTTTGTTTCACATTAACCTTATACAAATCCACTGTCAGTGTTTATATTTAAATTCAAACTGCACAAATCAGCCTCCAAAAGTAGTAGGCAATGTAATTATTCTCTAAACAGAAATTTATCTAAAACAATCATATTTGAAAGTAAACTTCCTTTGCTGTAAATAAAATCATTTAATAGTAACTTTCTGTATTAAAGAAAAGACCGACTACTTATTTTTACAAAGTGGTATTGGGACTACATAAAACTGATCCTATTCCATTATATTTGTATGACCCTAACATTTTCTGTTCAAGAAATGATCATCCATTTCCGATAGTACTTTTGTTTATTTGATTTTGTTTTGTTTCTAGGACTTTAATCTTACCTCTATGAATATATTTGAATTTAAGAGTGAATTTTGATCACTACTGTGAGATAATACAAGTTGTTGAGACCTGGTTATAATAACCTGTCATAAAATCAGAGAACATGTAAATTCTATTAATTTATTTAATGACAAATATACATATTAAGATTTGAATAAATCCTTAATTTCTCATTCAGTTTCTGTTGTCTAAATACTCAGATATACACTTTATTGACATGTAAGTGTATAACGTAATAGCCACAATTTCTGCCTGGGCTTCATCTGTCAAAAGACAACTTTCTATAAACCACATTACTATGCTGCAACCAATATCAATTAAATTGTTGCTGAAGTCCATGAAGAGGAAGAAAGTTGTTAATGAAAGTGAGTTGTCATGAAAATTACAATATCTTTAGAAGTCTTTTGGTGAAAACCCCATATCGATATGGCCATCCAATCAGGAGTAGTAATAACAAAATTTTCATACTGGACATCAGATCAACGTCACTTTTGTTTCAGACCAATGAGGCACCATTACAATAAGACCATTCATTGAGATTTTCAAGATGGCCATTGTGCTGCAATTTTTTATTGTGTCTAACATACAAAACAGAATTTATTGTGAACAAATCCAAGATAAACTGTCAGAAGTGTTGATTTTTATGTAATGATGGTTAGTGTGATTCAATGCCACCGAGTATTAAATGTATGACAATTGATTTCAAAATGTGAACAAACCTATTTAAACACAGTGTTACTGTAACCAAATAATCAATCTAATCTGGTTCAACTGAATGATGCAATAGTTTGCAAGACTCAGTTTAAACAATTAATAATCCTAAAATCCTCAAAAAAGAGAAGAAAACTGACTTATCTTCCAGTTAATTTCAATAAATACTGCCCTGTGATTTATGTACCTCTAGTTCCTCTTTTGTGGCTTTTCCATCATGATTTGAATCAATCCGCCCTTGGAACTCCTTTAGTCTATCTGCCTGCCAATTCTTGTCCAATTTTCTCTGTTCCTCATCATCAAATTCAGCTAGTGGGAAGGAAATGAATTCCTTTTCTGTAAGAGCTCCATCTTCATCTTTGTCTATGAATCAGAGTAATAATAATAATAATAATAATTATAATAATAATGAGGACTTTGTACAGCGCCTAATCTTTAGAAGCTCTAAGAGCTTTACAATATTAGATAACACATAAAAGCACATACAATGACAAGATTTCAAGAACAAACACCATGAAATTACAAAACAATAACACACTGATGATAATTATGGAATTAAACATTATGAACTCATTAAGTCTGTTCGTGTAGCTGAAGGAGGAATGTTTTAAGAGCACTCTTGAAAGAGACCATGGTACCATACGACTTGTCTAAAATCTATTGAAAATTCGTTTCATGTAGCTGGGTCATGGTACACAAAAGAACGTTGTCCATATGACTCTGTTTCAACAGCGGGAATGATGAGAAGATAAGTGTCAGAAGAGAGGTGTAAGTTTCTAAATGGGGTGTACAGATGGGAGAGGTCAGAAAGGTATATTGGACTGGAGCTAGTCAATGAAATGTGGCATAGTGAACAAATCATCAAATTCCACTAGTGGGAAGGAAATGAATTCCTTTTTCTGTAAGAGCTCCATCTTAATCTTTGTCTATGAATAATAATAATAATAATAATAATAATAATAATGAGGACTTTGTATAGCGCCTAATCTTTAGAAGCTCTAAGCACTTTACAAAATTAGACAAACATATATAATGATATGATTACAAAAAACAAACAACATAAAATTAGAAAACAGAAAACATGCTGATAGTAATTAAGATAGTAAACATTATTAAGTCTTTAAGTCTGTTATTGTATCTGAAAGAGGAATGTTTTAAGAGCACTCTTGAATGAGACCATGGTACCATATAACTTGTCTAAAATCTACTGGCAATTCATTTCATGTATTAGGGTCATGGTGCACAAAAGAATGTTATCCATATGACTTTGTTTCAACAGCGGAAACAATAAGAAGATGAGTGTCGGAAGAGAGGTGTAAGTTTCTAGATGGGGTGTACACATGTGAGAGGTCAGAAAGGTATATGGACTGGAGCCAGTCAGTGAAATGTGGTATAGTGAACAAATTTTGTGTTTGATTCACAATCAAATAGATAACCAGAGAAGGTTACAGAGCTGTGGGGAGGTGTGCTCAGTTCTTTGTACTCTAAGGATGATCCATGCAGCCACCATGTTTTGAACTTTTTTGAAGTTTCTGTAGTAGGTACTGAGAGGAACCAGACAGAAATGAATTACAATAGTCCAGTCTTGAAAGTACTAAGGAACACCAGTGTTTTAGTGGCATCAATCGAAAGAAAACTGCAAATGAAGCTCATGCGTCTCAGCTCCAGATATGCAGCTTTGCATATAATCCTTACATGTTTCTGTAATGAGAGTGTACTGTTGAGAGTGACACACTGGTTTTGTATTGACTCTGAATTTAATGATGGTACTGCTGATACTGCCAAATGGAATTGCAAGACAAAAGGGTCTAGAATCCAGATTCCTGGGTACATTTTATGAGCAAAACTCAGAAGCTGCATAGCTTGAAATGAAGTGCTTATAACACTGTAATGTCACTGATACAATAACACATTCTACCTTGGCATGTGGTAGTACTGTGGTGGTAAAAAGTCGGGTAAAGACTGGATGCAAAATGACATGGATACATCTTCTGACTTTAATTAATGTACAAGAAAAGTTATAATATAAATAACCAATTATAACACAATTTAAATAAGCAAAATGACAGTTCTATAAAAAGAAAATGAATAAGTCAGCAAAAAGTAAACAGTAAACCCCCAATTTACGGATAGTATGCATTTCTGAGAAATGTCTCGTATGTCAAATTCACGTGACTTGAGGTGAATGGTTTCATTTGAATTAGAAAATTGAGGGGTTGCATTCCTTAGACCACATATTTATGACACCAATGGTATCCAATACTTTATTTATCAGGTTACAAAACATCTGTAAACATATTTATTCAGTTACATTATAAGAAAAGGACACTAAAAATTCAAATTGGACAAGAATCTTCAATCCATCGATCAATGGAGAACCAAGTCTTCAACGCGGTAAAACATATTAATAAAACGGCAGTTCCTGCTTGGGAATCCATGCTATACATTCATGTAAATATGTGACTGATGTGTATCATGGTATGTATTTTTCTGCTTTTGTGTTAATATTAATTGTGTAAACACAAGACTTGGGTAAGTCGAATATGCATAAATCTGGAGTTTACTATACAAGACACAGGGAAATCTTTGGTGATCCTTAAAATACAAAGTTAATTATTTGATAAAGTAAAAACTGCTATGAGCGACCTCTGCTATGAGTGACCACCTGTCATTTCCGACCACAATCGTAATGCACGGATCAATTTTATTATATAAATGCTTTGTTATGAGCGACCACCTGCTGAATGTGACCAGCGACCGCGATGTCTTGGCAAAATATGCATTTCGACACTGCTATGAACAACCGCATCGCAAAAAGGAGGATAAATTCCACCGACCTTTATTTAATCCCTGTAAGAATGACCGCTCATACCGGTCTAAATAATAACAAAAAATTAAAAACAAATAGGCTGGCTACCGATGTCTGAATTTTTTAGCTATGCTTATAGTGTTTTATAGTTTCTCTCATAAACCAGACTAAAGTATATGCAGATTATTTCCTAGTCTGGTTCACTGCTTCGTATGCTCCCTGCGTTTGTTCTCCACTATCTGTATAGGGGTGAGCAATGCAGGGAGCATACAAAGCAGGGAACCAGACTAATTATTTCTGCACTTAGCCTGCTTCCCGGCCTTAATTGTAGGACCCTGCATCCCTATGAACGACTGTATTGCGAAAACAGACACCACTGACCTATATGTAATCAATTGTTACAACGACCGATTGATTAGTAACAATTGTTCTGATCAAAAACAAACATAAAAGGAATAGTGAAAAAAAAGGATTGTTGCTACCGGTGATATATACTACAGTCCGTAAACCAGGCTAATGTACATGTCACGAACTGCTGTTGTAGTGCCAAAGTTGACGCAGTGGTCACGTATATTCTTTGTCTTTAGAGTTAATCCGTATTGCCGCGGGTGATTAAGGTCATTGGCTATTAAACTAGCAAGAGATACTCGTTTGCGGGATTCGATTGATAGTGTTCAAGACTTGTGATGTTTGTTGTTTTTCCCCCTGATGTTAAGTGATTACATCCCAATCTCAAAGCTGTCGTCTTTTCAAGTTGGTGCGACCGAGTTACACACTTTGCTTATAGAGTTAATCCCTCTATGTCATCTTTGAATGAAGCCATTGACTTTTCTCTCCAAGTAAATGGTTCTGTTTCTGGATGAGATAATTGTTTCTTTTTATTTCATTAATTGTTAGATATGCAATGCACATATATAGATTTTTCATATTTTCCCACAGCCCAGTCAAAACCATCTTTACGTTCGATATTACAACTGAGCACTAATAATTTTAGCACCTAGAACCTTAATAACAATGGATGAACCTCCAACAAAAAAAGAGACAAATTTAAAGGCTGGAGAAAATAATTATTGTAACTGAAAGAAGTGAAAAAGAGCAGACCACTCGCAAAAAAGCAGTTTAAACATCGGTAAAACAAATTTAGGTTGTTGTAAAGGAAAATGACTAATTCAGAAACGATTTCATATGCTAAAATATGGGATCTTCAAATGTAAATGTGATTTCATGTTTAATGATAGAAGTACATCTTTACTGCTATATAATTTTGTTTTTAGATGAATGCATACAATATTTTAGCAAGAACTATTAATAAAGAATAGAATATATGTCCAGTGATTGTGGTTATTTTTCTTGAAATTGTTCTGAAACTGGACCTTGGAAACTGTCTTTTTGTACAAACCTGATATGAGACCACCTGTCTTGAGAGACCCCTTTTTGCTGGCAGAAGGAGCGGTCTCTCATAATAGGTTTTACTGTATAAACTACACTCTTTTCGAAAATATAAGACCTTCATAACATCATAAAGCAATGTATCATATATCACAGGGCAAAATGGCTGCCTCTCACTACACACCAAGCCCATAGAGCGTTACCAAGATATAATGACATCAACACATTGCACAATTTAGTCTTCTTGACTTGTGTATAAAGCATTCGTTTATAAGCAGCAGAAATTCTTAAACAACAAAAAACAAGTATATGCACTTTTCATCACACAGTCTATCTGACATTTTTGACCTGTCTACACATATCAGGTCTAACTAGAGCAAATAACGATGGGTGCATCACAGAGGGCCTGCTCCATTTGGAACACCCTAGTTTTTATCTGATGCAAATTGAACAACTTCAATTCTCTACAAGAAACTCAGAGGTAACTATAGTGATACTTCTCAAATTAGTAAGATTTTTGGCAGATTTAGTTTGTCTACCAAAATCGTACCAATCTGTGATTATTTAAGTCATTAGGGTCCAGGATCATTTAATATTCAAAATGTGTCTGTGAAGGCAGGTGAAGTTTTGGTTCATGGGTCACAACAAATAGCCATATATGTTTTCTTTAGATTTTCTGTTCGTCAGAGGCTTCTCACATAAAAGCAGACTGTTTTTTTTTCATCTTGGTGAGTTGATATTATTTTTATAGCCTGAACAAACTAAGATCAATGTAAATCTTGAAGTCAGTAATAACTTCATTTATAGGACGGATTAAAGAACAGTAATCTTATGTGGAATGTAAATTTGGAAGAGAACAATATATACCCATAATTATGATTTTGTTGTGCAATGCACATAAAACAATCTTAATAATAATAATAATAATAATAATAATAATAATATTTGGTGCATGGTATTTGTTCAAAATTAAATTTTAAAAGGAGAACCTATGTACAGCCATCACCTGTGTGCAATGGCCAGTTTTGCTTTTCCTATGAGCGACTACCACTGACAGTTTTGACTGCATATATATATATATATATATGATATAATTTATACTATGTGCTTGACATTTGTTCAGACTGAGGGTCGAGTTTTGGCCTACCTGCTACCTGACTAATGTCATGTTTTGCCAAAATGAATTTTGTCATGTTTATATGGGTAAACAAGATGTGTACTAAATTTAAGTTCAAGACCTAACTTTGCTTAAGAGTTAGAGTAACAGCGAGCAGACTTTTTTGCTATATTTCAATAATAAATGTTACTCCTACAAATATAAATATTAAATATGTTATTCCTGATTTTTACCAGACTAAAGACGGTAATGAAGCCAAGTGTCAAATGTAGTTACATTTCCACTTCCATCACTGAATTTACATGTTTCCACTTTGATACTCATTTTTAGTAATTAATATACACTTGTTACGTTTAAAATATAACTTATGAGTCCACTTCAAGTTATGTCCAGGTGTATTTTATTGTAATTCTTTATTAATCCATACATTTTTTAGACAAGAGGTGTTCTCTGCATCTTTGATTGTTTCTGAAGAGCTATATTAGTCGCCTTCTGATTATTTGCTTCTCATACATCTTTTGCAGCAACTGGCTCTCGGCGGTTGTCAGAGTTGCAGAGGCATGTGCCTTATTACTATAAATAATGTTGTGTTTGTGGGTTTGCTGACAGCTTCCTGCAGAGTTTGTATTGTATACATATCTTTCTAAATCCAACTTCTCTACCTTGGTAAAGTTCGTTAAACTTGACTTGCAATGTCGGAAGAATAGATACACCAAATGCAACACAGTTCAGTATGCAAATGATGTTGATTGAACATACAATGCTGCATTATTGACTATTTTTGTAGTGTTGTCTCCTGAAAGGGTTTTTATGCTCTGCGTGTGCCATTTTTGGCAAGAGCATCCTACTGTTTGAAGGCCATAATGCCGAATGCGCTATATTGTGAGTCCAAAAGATGCAATTTCCAGTTGACTTGAATAGCCTGGAATAGAAACCTGGGAATGCTGTTTTTCTAATGATCTTGACCTCCCTTTTCTCTAGTAATATCTTTATCTCCATATGCAATATATTGGACTTCATTGGGTCGATTAGAGTCTCCATCATGAAGGGAATGGATGAGAGGGGAGGTGCTGGATGAACAAGATGCATAAACCACTCATCATAAGAGAACAAATTGGTCCATGAGCTGTGGAAAGAAAGAACTTGGTGCTACAGGAGATAAGTCATTGTTTGGAGCTGGGAGATCCAGAAGAGGAGAAAACCTATTTTCTCTGTTTCCTGCTTGTCTGCGAGAAGGCGGGTGAGACGATCTCCTATTACTTGGTCTGCCTCTATAAGGTTGTCACATCTGAGTATAACCTCTGTCATATGTCTGATGCTTGTCATCCCATCTCTGAGGCTGCTAGTGATGAGGGTAAGCCAAGAACAGATTTTGTACCAACAACTATAGAGGTAACTCCTGTGCTTCCAGTTTTCTGATTTCCATTATACATCCTCCAAACATAAACAGGCACCCAAAATGAAGAAAGCGCAAAGTCGCTATGTGGTATGGTTTGAGCAAAGCTTAGTGCAATAGAAAATACCGTCATCATAGAACTAGGTTAGAGGAGACTGTTAGGAACTTAACTACAGCATGATGGGCAGCTGTATTAACGACTTGGGGGATGTGACTGACCACATCCCAAGTGTGATCATGATGTGACTCATCACATCCCACATGTGATCCTCTGTGTCACACGGTACACTGTGAGAGAAGTTAAATCCAACTGAGAGGAAATAGAAACAATACTTCTGAATAAGTTTTGAAGTTGTGTTGAAACTTGTCTGTAAATCAGCAGAGCTGAGATATATATGGCAGTTAAATCTTTGCCAAGGCTAGGCACATATGTATGATAGGTGTTAGTGTAAGACCTGCATTAATACATAGAAAAAGTGGCAGTTGACTTGCCCCAAAAAGTTCCTTGTTATTACCAGGATCGCTAATTATTTCTGGAAAGTGACCAGCTATTTCTGCAATCTTCAAAGACTGAGGAAAAGTTCATCCCTAACAAACAAAGTCTAGACTTTGAATGTTGTATCTGGCAGTGGGGGACAATCCATAGAGAGTAAGATACTCAAGATTTCTTCTATGGCAGCTTTGAAATTCAATTCAGTTCCTTCCATGGTATTATTGGATACTTCAGGTTGAAATGGCTGTAGACTTGAGGGTCCTTTTCATCAAGTGGGTATATCCTGTGAGATGTCATACCATATGGCAAAATGACTTATTTCATAGCATTAATTACCAACAATTTTCCACACTAGAAGGCTAAGAAAGATGGTTCTGGGACATTCCAGACAACTTGTGTACTAATATGATGGTCTGGTATAACTGGCTGGGTCAGCTGGGACTGCTTGGGTGGGAAAGATGGCTGGGGTGGTATGGTTGGCAGGTTTGGCTGGTTAAATTACCACACTTGTACATGTTAAACCAGCATTATGGGCACCGTTGGTTTGGTTGCACAGCTAGAATGCCAGCCTGGGTAGCAAAGTCAGCATACGACGTTGTTGCTGATAGTAAGTATGAATGATGTTTGAAAACTGAACCCATACTATATCTGCTGCAGCCGAATTACTGTATGGTTCTGTCAACAGCCAAGAATGCAAATATATCACTGTGGTCAGCTTGTTGGCCAAATGACTGGATGATTCTGTTCACAGCCATGACTGCAAGTATATTACTGTGGTCAGCTTATTGGTCAGATGGCTGGACTGGTTGGTCAACAGCTGGATCAGAAATAAATCACCACATGAATGATGCTGACTGGGTCAGTCAGCAAAATAAAAGAAACACTCCCATACATCCGACTTTGTCACTTATATCATGTCTTCGCAGGGAGCTGGATTTATACCCAGTGGGTTGCCTAGACTTTTATAAGGCAACTTTATAATATTCACTTGTCAGCATTCTTGCTGACAAAGCTTTATGAATCATATCAATCACCCTCGATTCTAGATCTCTGCTGGCATCTGTAATATGTCCTTCGCATGATGCAGTTTAACAGGTGTAGGGGAGGCATTCCGACATACCTGGCTAAACTAGATAACAAGTCAGAGAGAGGGCGTAAACTTCAATGTCTTGATCACCAGATTTGGATCAAGCCCTTTTTTCTTTGCCCTTGAGCTGTTTTTGAATTGCACTGTATCATACATCTGCTATGCAAAAGAAGCACAATATAAAGGTTTCAGACAATGAGTATTAATTGGTGGCAAGGCAGGATTCATTAACTGTCACTGCATTTTTTGTCATTTAATAGCCCTTTTTTGTCACAGACTATCTGAAAACTATAAGAACAAAACACACCAGGAATAAATACAATGTGAGATAATGGCTATCAAGTATCAAATATATATATTTCTGTTTGACATCCTAAAACAACAGTAGTCTGTGAATGGAAAAAGAAAACAATTACTGATGGAATTTATCAAGGATAGAACGAAACAGTAATTAAATATATATTGATAAATTATATATTATCAGAATAAAGAGATAATATGTTCGAATAGGCAAAACCATCAACAAGAACAGCTGTACTATGGTACTAGAAAGCAGTAATATATAAACATTATATTATGTGGTAACAAAATTGGACAAAATATCTGAAATGTCAACAAAATACACAAAAATGCAGTATACATTACACAATATGATTGTTTGACTTATTCTACTACAAAAAAAGACTGCTGGATCGCTAACAAAAAGATTTAGAAATTCACAGTTAAAATTGACAACATCCAGTATATGGAGCACTCCCTTGCAGGGTAAGGGGAGATAATCTATGAGAGTGATTCCTCGGTCCACACAAAGTATAGACAGAGAGACTTTTCATGTCTATGAGAGGGATGGATTCTGGAGGTAGCAGAAGTAATTCCTAATGCTAATGTGATTGGGTAATGTATTTGATGAAAAACCAAAATATACAGAAGAGTTGAGGAACTCTGAGGACAAATCGTTTACCAAGTGAGTTCATTATTGACTGCAGCATGCTCTTTAAGGTCTGTGGACTCTGTTCAGGATGTCTGAAGGCAAAGAACTCAGATTCACTCAATTTGTTGTCTATTGGGTTCTGGTCAGCATCAGTCCACTTAAATTTGTACCTTATAAGCTGTTCTCTCTCTGGAAAATAATAACAATAACAATAATAATAATAATAATAATAATAACAACAACAATAATAAAAATGTAACAACCTAGTATAAATCTGTTTATTTAAACCTTAAAGGGGCCCAGAAATCAATAGAAATATAGAATAATAATATTAGCACTCTAGAAGAAAACCTTATTCTGAAGTATCATCTGCGACCGTAATGCCAATTTTTAAATACTGGCATATCTGCAAGGAGCTGAATTTCCGTGACCTTGTATGCAAAATTTCCATGCCTATTCGGTTTCTTTCGTGATGTGGCGTCATAGTAGCAACTCCAGCATCCTGACTGGCAGCTGCCAGAGTAAAAGACAATGCCATTTTGCATTGCTTACGGGTGTAATAGCACATTAAGAAAAGGCTGTGGACAACATTTTTTTCTTTTCCAAAAGATAAAGACATAAAGAAAAGTATGGATACATTATTGCATGTGAGTTGATTTCAAAGCAACAACATACAGCACTCTGTACTCATTACATTTCTCAAAGGAATGTTATGAGAGGGATCCTGAAAAAATGGCAGCTCTAGGATACGCAAATGCTAGGCCTAGACTAAAAGCTGGTACTGTTCCAGACATACCGTTGGATATTTTAAATCCTGGGAAAAGTGTTAAACGTGTGAGTTACGAAAATAGGCCAAGTAAGTGACCATAAGATGCAGCAATCAATTCACAGATCTTGTATCTACATCAGAAATGCTAAAAAAATCTGACAGCCCAACACCCGGGGCCCCTCTAATTTTAGTTCTGGCCCATCCTGTATTCAAAGTGAGGTACCCATCAGGCTTGTCAAAAAAAATTTGTTTGCCTGAGGAAACTTTGATTGCTCTGATGAAATGAGAAAATGTATTTTCAAAATGTTGACATACATGCCTTAACACAGCACAATCTAAATCAAATCACCACTGTCCTAGGTGAAAATGAGATCTGATCTTAATCAAATGGAAGCTCTGATAAAAATAAGATTCTAAACCCCTGACACGGTCGTGTTTCGAGAAAACAAATTTTCAGTAATGTTAAAAATGTTTTTTTAAAAATTAACAAAAACAACAAAAAAAAACTCCTTTCAGTCTATGCCTGTTACATGCGGTATGTATAAACAGTAATCTTTAATGATTGGAACTAATATAAAACTATCCCTTGGGCAGTTTAAATAGCAGCGATTAAAAGAAAAGAGGTCAGGTATAAAATCAAAGTTTCACACTGACCCCACCCCTTGCCCCAATGTGCGAGCACCCATGGGACGTGCCATTTCTCCCTGTGATATGCCTTATTATCCCCCAGGACAAGCCCCTTTTTTCATATTCTGGTCAGCTGTGGCTAAACTGCAAAATAGCTAAAGTTTTTACATAAGTACACAAGCAATAAAGTCAGTGTGACTAATTAACAGTTAATCCTTATCCTTGCATTTATCTTGTGAAGAGGACTGCCCTTCAGACATACTTCAAAGAAACCATGTTTGACAGTGTGCGTATGTAAGCACCAGCAATTGATTGGCAAATAAATGATGCCCTATTTTGTTGTAACGTACAATGCCTAGGGTCATTTTAATAGTTCAAATCTGCAGTCACAAGTTACCATACATGTGGCAACTGTTTTTCCCACGTTTTATGTCCCACCTTATTTCCTTAAGTTTAAGTCTTTAAGGCATGTAACACTATTTACTGAATAAAATATTTATTCTGAATTAGTTCTTTGGGGGCACATATACTGCATGGTATATTTTGTTTTATTCCTTCTATTAATTTAATCATGGTAATTAAACTTTACATAAATTATACAGTAGAGGACTGTCAGGTGTTAACTGGCCGAGTTTTCTTTGGCGGAAATGGAGATGCAAAATTGTTTGCAGAGAAAATTACATAGCATTCACAGTGATCATTAACGGGATTTAAGCTAACTGGTGACAATTTTATTTTTTAATTTTTATTTACTATAGTACTGTTGTAGTGGTTTTAAAAAAAATCTGAAATTTATGTGAATAATGTTTAATCTTAACATTTTATTTACTGAAGAAAAAATCTGTGTGATATTAATTATTTTGTCCAGTGCTGGGTTTAGACATAGCAAGGCCCTAAGTCATGGGAAGCTGTAGAGGCCCTATTTGGTATAAAATAAATTTGAGAGGCCCCTTCAGATTGTGAGTTCAGACTGTGAGGCCCTAAGCTGTAGCTTGTTTAGCTTATGCCTAAATCTGGCACGGATTTCGTCACTACAATATTCACAAGTGATAAAAAAAAATATGGCATCTGTGGATTGCATACGTTATATCTATTCATGCATGGTTTGTTTGTTTATTTTTGAGAAATGAAAATTGACAGACATACTGTAATAATCGGGAGTTCTCTGCAAAAAATCGGGAGATATTACGAGATCGGGAGGTAGGTGTGGAAATACCCCCAAAATCAGGAGGTTTTCGCCCGGTTTGAGAGTTGACAGGTCCGGGCTTGTGGAATTTCAGTCAGGGCTTGTGAGTTTATTCAAGTCACCAGCCTGAGGCCTGTGCCTAAAAATATTTTCTTTGAGCACTGACCAATACACTAACTGTAGACTGCATGCAAAATACACTTAGCTGAATCACAAGAAGGAAGCTTCTTAATCTTTAATTAATTACTTAATGATTTCTACTTTGCAGATTTATTTGTGTTTTTTTTTTTGTTGAAAAGCTAATGCTTAAGTTACGACCGATGAAAACTGTTCTCAATGCCTTGTACACCTCCCCAGTAATGGATATTGTTTCACACACAAGTCGGTCCCCGTTCTTGTCTCTTCGCCCCAAATACTATCTCTCAGTGTTTCAGTGTTGGATGTATATTTTCAAGATATTAGTCCTTAGGTGTGTGTGTCTGTGTGTGTGTGTGTGTGTGTGTTGGGGGTAGGTAATGAATTTGTCATTTACATATAATATGATAGAACCTCATCCTTCTTAAATGAATTTATTGCATTGTGGTTAATTTTTAATTTTTACATTGGGCACCATCACTTAATCCTTATCACATTTTTGCACCACACACAATGTATAAGTATTTATTTTAAAATTACACTGCTTTTTTAAAATTCCAAATCATGAAATATGAGCACCATCTTACTGTTGAACTTTTCTGCTTTCAGGTCTTAAAAACATTGTTAAAACACAATTCAACAGATACAGTTATGAGCATATCTCGGAAGCAGATTCAACTTTTGAATGTGCAACCCAGATCTGGTCTCCTCCTGTCTGTCTTGCTCGCCATATTTCTGTTTGTATTCGAGAACTGGCTAGTATTATGTCACGGGACCACATGATCTATTGTCTCATGAAAACTTAGAAAAACTCGGCAATTTATGGAATCGTGGTATCTTCCAGGCAATATAATCACTACCTGCCAATGATATTTAATTTATAAACATCAGGGGTCACGCTACCAGGCAAATATGTAAACTTCGCCTTCTTCTGTTAGGAAAGCAAAAATGACTTTGCCCTGTGATTTTCTTCGAGATACATTGACCTGTCATATCTTTTTGAGATACCCCCTCTCCTTAGCCTGGTTAGTTCTAGTGTTGTGTTGTAGTGAAATGTATTCATTAAGACACCAGTAGCTAGGTCTAGTTTTGATATCAATTACGTTGATAAACAAACTCTTGCACATTTACAGACATGTGTTTTGATAGCTGATTGCCCATTAACCCTTTCCCGAGTCAGTTAGCAACTATCACTGCCCGATTTCTGCATGCTATCCTTAATGATAAAAACATACAAACTTGTGTTTCGAAACTTTAACAATAGTATGTAAATAGCAATTTGTGTTTTAAGAACAGAATCGGTGATCTGGATATTTTAAATGCCTCTTGTACACTATTTTGTCATAAAATTAGTTTGAAGTTGTAAGTGAACCAGTAACGGGGAAATACATCGCTGTGTGTGGAAGTACCAGTTTAAAGTTTATTAGATTGTCTGTTTTCGTAAATCATCGCGCAAATATGTTCAGAAAAAAATACAATTCAGTGAAAGCAAAGCCTAGGTATTATGTTATTTGAGATTTAACTTTAAAATTATGTAGGTCAAAAACATATCGGACAATGCTATGTTGTCGAATTCGCGAGAAGTGCTCTATGGTCAAAGTTGTTTTCTGACTTGACTCATATTTGACCAATGCCTAAAATTACTACAAGTATGTAGACAAATAAAAAAATTATAAATCTGCAATCATATCGATGGACTATTGAAATGAAGCTATATAAAGTGAGCGGTAACATTACGAAAATGCTCCTTCTAAAAACAGATGCGTTCACATGTCTGTGCACAGGGGCTCATATCGTTCCTTACAATTTACCTGTCATACATGTGCTATATAATACCAAACTATAAAGGAGCAATGTCTGTAATTGTATGCATATTAGTTTTATGTATGAATAGTTACGGAAATGTTTTATTCGCAACAAAGCAATTAGGGCGAACAGTATGATCTGAACACGGGTGTGCATTTGCCCTCATGGACATGGTACAGGGGTTGTTTCAAACACTTTTAGAAATCGTTGAAAGTGCCGTTATTGTGAACTTTTAGAAAGTATTTTAAAAAGTTGATTAAGGGTAGTTGATTAAGCATTTTTGCTACTTGCATTTAGAATAATGTAATCTGGTTACTCAGTTAAAATTTAGTACAATGTAGTTTCTATTATTTTCTTTTCAAGTCAGATGGCGAAAATAACTCAGAAAATTTTCTACTTGAAAATAAAGTATTGCTTAAATCCAATGCTAAATGCAGATATGAATACTGGGAAATAGAGGGCATAATTCAAATAAAAGAACACAGTGATATATATATATATATATATATATATATATATATATATATATATATATTGCGTTTATTGCTTCACGCCCACTTCTCCCTGTTCTGTCCAAGAAGAGAAGTCACTTCTCCCTAAAATTCAAGTCTAGCTTAACCCCTGAACATTACAGTCGAATTAAAATTTGTAGAGAATTACATACATAAAAGGAAAAGTTTTATTTCTGGTCTCCTTTAAACATTTCAAGTACATTATGTGCCAAACAGTATGCATTTTGAAGTTTTGCAAAGCAAGGCAAATAACAGCCACATGTTGGAACTACATACCGATGTTCCCTGGGCAGTTCCTACAAATGAACTTGAACTATAATAATAATAATAATAATAATAATAATAATAATAATAATAAATGTTGTTGTTTTGGGTCTAACGCCGATTTTCAGCACATGATAGGCTATACATGGTGGCCAGTATAAATGATGAAGGAAGAATGATGGAAAACCCTGGTATTAACCATCAACCCATAGGAAGCTACCAGCCAGCGTTCTCATGTACCCACACTGCCAAATCTGAGACTCGAATCTGTGTGGACAGGTGAGATGTCAGTGATTGGTAAAGGCGAGCACTTTAGACCACTTCAGCCATCCTGGGGCCCCATTGATATAAATATTTTAATAAACTTAACATTTTAAAATGGTGTCGTCATGCCTTCCATTTGCATTTATTCTTTGAATCTCAGTACTGTAGTTAACTAAAACTTTAAAGGTTCTCAAAATTGGATGCAAAACATCAAAAGTGAAACAGAGGGAAAACAACCCATAAAGCCAACTTATATATGATGAGTAGCCTGAAACATAACAAATTCACCTGGCAGATTGCTCAACCTCAAATTTACCTGGCAGATTTGCTCCACCACTAATGTCCTTTCTCTGGGAGTTTTCTCAGAAGAAAGCTGCTAGTAGGCAATGGCCTCTTCAAGACAAAAATCTGGTGCCTTTGGCATTGTCAATACTGGCTGTTAAAAATCCTTTGAGTCCTCATGCTAGCCTTGACATGGCTGGCTTTGGAAAAACTATGCTGACAATCTCTGTACCACACTTTAGCATTGTTAAGATGCCAATCAAGGAAATTCAATACTAACAGCTATTTGATACATTCCTCCTTCCGATCTGAATGCCTACATTTACGTCCTCAATACATCAATTCGCTCAATGTTGTTTCATTTTTACACTGTCAAATAATTTAGACTCCTTTTTTATTACAAGTCTGTGATTCGTTTTTATGTCGTCGCTTGAACCCATGCCTGGATAGCCATAAGAAAGGGAGATAATTCTACTGAACTTCTCAATGCAGCTAGGTCCTACAGGGTCTTTCTTCTGCAGTCATATAGCATTAAGATTGCATCTCCATGATTTTACTCTATTATTATGTAAACTACTGCATGTGCTAAGTCTATTAAATGTCTTAAAAATATTTTTGCAAGGTATTGTTTGGACCTGGAACATCTGCCATCCTGGATGGGTCCTGCACTAGAAGTAGCAGACAAATTCCTTTGCCTGAATTTGGCCTGCTGGTAAATCCATACTTAAACAAACTCAGTGCAAGTCATCCATCTAGAACATTCAGTAAGTTAATAATGCTTGGTTTTAGCAAAGGTTGTGAGCAAACGTTTGTCTGACTGACACAGATCAAACTTAGACTGGTTCTTGCATACTGCATGCTAAATTGTTGATTTCTGGTAACATTTTACACTAGAATCTTTCGCTATCAAACAACTGATTTCTGCTTACATCAAGATACTGTTATGACTCTTTTCTGATGTTTTAAGGATACAAAAACACATTTTATTCCGTTTATTGGAGCAAATAAGAAATATTAAAGGTCCAATAGGCAAGTTTGTATGACCAGTCAGCAGCCCCAAAGAATTGATTATGGACATCAGACCATCATCAATTTCTCGATCTGATATTCAATGTAAAATTAACACCATTTTCATTTAGGACCATCTAGATCAAGTTATGACCATCTGGATAAAGTAAGGATTTCAGTGAAAACCCCATATTGATATGACCATCTGGCATCTATTCATGAGTTGTAATAACAAGACTGTCGAGGTGGCCGCCATAATGACTGTCAGATTGGCATCGTTTTCGTTTATGACCTACAAGTTACCTTAAGATGCCTCTTCACAAGAGCCCAATGTCGATAAGGCTTTCTGTTTAAAAAAGTAGTGATAACGAGATTTCTATGACTGCCATGGTGGCGATAATGGAGATCAGATTCACACCATTTTCATTTAGGACCAACTATACATTGTAATAATTTCTTAATGAAAACAGCATGTCGATATGACCATCAAACCGCGTTGAACAGCAATATTGTCAAAATGGCCATCATGGAGCCATGTCGGAGGTCAGATTGGCATCATTATTATTCAAGACCAACTAGACATTATATGAAGCCTTCTGATGAAAACCCTATGTTGATAGGACCTTTGTACAGGAGAAGTAATCACAAGAAGATTTTCAAGATGGCCATTATAGAGGTCATGATGAGTGTCAAATCAGCACCAACTGCATTTAGGACCAACTAGACATCATGTCTTTTAGTCAAAACACCATCCTGATATGACGATCTACCCAGGAGAAGTAGAAAATTTTCAATATGACTGCTGTGTTTCCAGAGTTGATTTGTGCTGATAAAGCATTAACGCCTGTACTGGACTGAGGCATTTTTAACTGCTGTATTACCTCTAAAACAGCAACATTTCTTTGAGGTTGGATTTTACTCCATATATAAAATGCAAAGCAAGATTATTTCAGTTGTTCAGATAGTATTCCTATGTAATTCATTTTTAAAGGTGAATCAGGAAGAAATAAGCTATCAGCAAAGTCCAGCAAAAATTAAATTACAGAACTCCTAGTTGACAGACTTTTTCTTTGTGAAGCAGAGCAGCACAGGGAGCTTTTAAACTTGAAAATATTATGTCCCTTCCCCCGCAGTAAACTAATATGAATGTTGAAAAATAGAAAATATAATAAAAAAGATTCTGACAAGTGAAATAATGTTTGTTCTATTGATTAAAAAAGATAGTAGGATGCCTGTATATTTGTTCATTTTTGAGATTTATGGTGTTTCAAGTTATGGTGTTGCTTACCATCAAAATCCATGTCAATTACATCATAATCCTTTACATGCTCAGTAGCCTTTTCAATGGGATGACCCATGGCCAGAAGAAAATGGACATAGTACTCTTTCCAATCTACCAAACCTTAAAAAAAATAGAAGAAAACACAGCTAAACAAAATAACATACTTTGTATGCAGTTTATTTTATCCATGTGAAAGAATTGTTTACCTAATATCTATTGGACACAAGGCCTTGCTGAGTGTCTGATGCCAAGTTTGTATCCCAAATTTTCCTATCCCACACTCTTTCTGTCACATTTGTAAATGAAAAATAAGTGACAAAGTCAAAATGGTGTATTGTGAAGATTACTTTCAAACACCAAAACACCCACTGAAAATTTCCTTATCCTAAAACAGTGTAACAAATTAGGTTTACACAGAGAAATTAAGTGTAATGATAAATATTTTAACTTTCAAAGGATGGTGACTGCAATGCTATGGTAATGGAAATACACATCTGAATTGTGTTGTGTAGATAGCTTGTGCAATGATGCCAATGTGAACAGGTCAAAAAATGAAGTCCACTCTTATCCACAAGAGATAGATTTGAGACAGATATAGCAAAATAATTGAGACAGATAAAACAAAATGATGAAAATTCAACAATTTAGAATTGGTCTAGAATAGAATCACTCCTTGGAAGTATTAAAGATTAGATGAATTTTTAAAAAGAAACAGTCATAACAATGACCTTTATTACTTCACTTTGGACTAAAGGTGTTGTGCAATTGTAACTGGGTTGGTCAGAGCAAATGAGCTTGTTTGTATGACTATGACATTTAACGTAAATCAATGTTCATCGTAGTACATAAATGTGTTGCAATTAATGTTCATGTTAATGACTGAAAGGATGTTCATGTGATGATGTAAATAGGGAATGTTTGCGACTTTGTGTGCACTTTGCTGGCATTAGAAGATCAGAATGCTCCACCAAGTCTGGATAAAGGTCACATGTAATGTAAGATATAACTAACTTATGCAACAAACATAAAGGAGTGAGAGAAAATGATGGGCACCATATGGCTAGTATCCCATATATGAAGTTAGTAAATTCTTTGACTTCATTTGTGTGTGTATATATATATATATATATATATATATATATATACACACACAAATGAAGTCAGAGAATTTGCTAACTTCATATATGGGATACTAGTCATATGGTGCCCATCATTTTCTCTCACTCCTTAGATCCAAAGTGCAATTGGACAAGAACATTTTGTCAATGCAGTACACATGTAATTCAGTGCAGGAGGATTTCTGGAGAAAATCTAATTACATATAATCATATACAAAAAAATTTAAAATAAAAGACTGCTCTGTTCACTACATTTTTGACAAGTTCATATTTCTTTTAAGTAACCAGAATGGAAATAAAAAGGTGCAGAAAAGATAATAATAACTTCTTATGATATAGACCAGCTTCTGATGAAAATAATGACCGATTAAGTAGCAGACTGTACAAAAAATTAGTAAAGTGCATATATATATATATATATATATATATATATATATATATATAATGGAATCTGCATGCCAATTAAAGGAATTATATCTAAAATAACATTAAAAATGATATCTTAAAAAGTAAAACAGTCTTTATACTTCCAAATAAAATGTAAATTCTTTATCATCTTGAGTTTCCTGTATACAGACCACAGTTTACAATTATATTAATTTAAAACACTTCCTTTTTAATAGCACCTCTTGTATGGGTGAGTATGAAAAGTAGCCTATGACAAGTAGTCCAGTGCAATTAAATGACATAATACTGGTCAATTTCCAAGCCTGGGATTATCAAACACCTGTGGGCATCATTAATGAGTACCATATGATAAATAGCTTGGTGCAATTAATGACATAACACTGGTCAATTTCTTGGCCAGAAGTGATTGTCACTGACCATCTGGAATGTTTTGCCCCAAGCTGTTTTGATAGGATTGAAAGCCTTATAATCTCTTTCATCACATATAATTAATTTCTGGTGACACTTACAGTACTCAATTTAAATGTTAATTTTGATATAGCCTTTTTATATTGCCATTGTTAATCTGCCAAATTCAATGTTTCACACACCCATGTGTTTTTCTAAGTTTGTTTTGTTTGTTAGCTTTGTTAATTGAGGATAAAAATTGGTAAAACACATGCATTTCAAAATTACAGAAATTTCAGCATTGTCATTTAGGAAAACGTTTTCATCAAGTTCTTAATGACAGAAAAAGCTAGTCAGGTACTTGAATTTTATTTAGAGAAAATACATTAAAATATCAGAAAATTGCAAAAAATTACACTAAAAACAAACAGCAAGAAAAGAACAAGGCATATCCATATACTATACATTCTGGTCTTATGAATGCATTAAGAATGTCTGGTAAGAAAAAAAGTAAACATGTTACCCACCTCACAAACGGTTAACACAGGTTAACTTGTATGACTGATTTGGTCAATTTCCATCTACACGGTTGAAAAATGTGCTTAAGCACAGATGGAGGGTATCTTAATATCTTCCTGCTAAAACATGCTGATAAAACATATCTGAAAATTTACCATCACCATCAGGATCAAGGTGTTTGAAAACATTTCTGGTTTCTTCCAAAGCTTCATTGAAATGTTCCTGCACCTTTTCCAAAATCCATCCCTCTGTCTCTTCAACAGTCAATTCGTTGTCCTTATTTGAATCAACTCTGAAGTAAATAATGCAACAAACTTTTACAGCCTGACCTATATGGATATTTATTTTTTAAGTTTCTCCACTATCGCTTTTAAATCCTGAAAATTTTTTGTAGATTGGACTGAGGTAACATTTTTCTAAATGAATATCAATACACAGATAATTCTATCACCAAAATAATGTTTTTGTCAAATCAGAATATATATGCACTATTCACAAATTTGTTCTTGAAAATGCAAGCAACTTTGTAATGCATTCACAAGGAGTAAACCAAGAAAAATGCATAAGCGAATCACACAATTTTTTTTATAAACTTTCTCAAACCAGATGCATGTGCAAGAAGAATGCAAAGTAATTTTTTTTATAACGCATCTGATATTTAGTTTAAACCATATTTATTTGAGACACTTTGTCAAATACAATTTCAAACATAATGATTTGGAGGATTCAGTAGAAAGCATAAGCTTAATAGCACTGTCTATCCAAATGTAATAAGTAAATATACCATCAAGGATCTTGATGCCAGTACCAATGATTTTACAGAAAATATTCATACACTTACATACAAAGGATAATAATGAGTAAAAATTAATTGCAGTTCATATGATTGTGGGTTCAGTCAATTAAGTAAATCTCTTAGTCATCTTAATATAATGTTGCACAGCTAAAAATACTTGTGTGTCGTTTTTTACAGTTAACACATGGTTGTCAAATAATAATGTTTCAATCGTAAGATCGAATGGGAGTGGGTACAGAATTTGATCTCTAAGATTTGAATATTTAGAACAATCTATTAGAAAGTGGTCTGCATTCTCAATTTCACCGCAGGAGCAATTCTTATTATTAGAAACATGATTCTGCCATTTTAAGCTATAGAGGTGAAATATATGTATGAACTGCAGTTAACATGCACTATTTTGCAGAGCTCGATATAAGAATGTCAGCACATCCTTGACCTTCAGATGTTTATCTTGAAACCTCCATTCTGTTTTAGATTGTAAAGTTTTATTCATTTAATATAACACCCACTAATGGAATTCCCTCATTCCTTGCATGCAACCCCCCACCCCCATAGTTTTCCAACCAGATCTCTCAATTTCTGGAGACTGCAGGTCCAGGGCTCCTTGTCTTCAAAGAGTTTTGTTGTTGTTGCAGGGTTTAACGCCATTTTTCAGCACAAGATAGGCTATAAATGGCGGCCAGTATAACTGGTGGAGGAAGAACCCTGGAAATCTCCAGGAAGAACCACTGACCCACAAGAAGCTACTGGCAAGCTTTCTCAAGTACCCACATTAGCCGAGCCTGAGACTCGAACCCACGCAGACAGAGGTGAGATGGCAGTGGTCCGGAATGGTGAGAACTTTAGACCACTCTGCCATTCGGGGCCCCTGTCTTCAGACAGCTCCGTTCTGATTAAGACATGAAACAGAAAGTATCAACCAAGCCAAATCTGAGATTCAGAAGAAAGAGAAACTACTGTCCATGAGAAATTACAATAATGACACACACAATAATACTTCAAAGGCATTGAAAATGCCTGAATGATTTTATGAAAAAATGTATTATAATGAAGTACATAATTTCAGAATTACTGAATTATTATAGTGTGATAATTATACACAATAAATGGATCAGCAGGGGAAACTGCATCAATCTTTTAAAGTGACAACAGAATTTACAAGTTTTCTTACTAAAAATATGTTTGTTACTGGCATGCTTGGAAATTAGTTTGGGAAATTGTAATGTTATGATACTTTTCAGGAATTTAGTTTTAACAAAACAGTGGGGGAAAAAGATGGATTTTGTAGTTATTATTATTTGAATATGAAATGCAAATGTTGTTCTGTAATTGTTCATCCCTATTAAATGTATTACACCTGTTGACGTAAGATTACATACTTTGAGAAAATGTCTTTCAGTTTTGATTCTGCGATCTCTGCATCATCATTTTCTATTTCTTCATGATCCCCCAAGAATATCTCTTTCCTATAGTCTTTGTTCAGCATGCCATTTTGTTCCATTTTGATAGCATCCAAATGCTCTGGAACCTCAAGTTTATCTACTGATAAAACATCTTTTTCTGCGATTTTAACATCT
This sequence comes from Megalonaias nervosa, assembly GCA_016617855.1. NCBI lineage: Eukaryota > Metazoa > Mollusca > Bivalvia > Unionida > Unionidae > Megalonaias > Megalonaias nervosa. The sequence continues at coordinate 48,024 of JAECUM010006388.1, read as the reverse complement.
TTCGCGACATTTTCGAGGTTAATATTTCGAGAAATGCAAAGTACAAAATTCAGATACAATACGCTGCAAATTAAGCACAATCTGGGTGGAAAAATGTTAGTCATTTCGGATATGTAGTTCTTTGCTATGTGACTGTGTACTCCTCTGCAAGCCCTCAACTAAAAATGAAGTACAAACGGTTGTGTTACTACTGCAGTGTATCGTCAATCACACGAATTATTCCGTTTTTTAAATATGAATCATTTTCACGTTAATAAATAAACTTCTCTGCACTAACTAAACATACACTATCATTAATTGAACAATTGTGTATTTATTGGTGACGTATCATCAAATTGATAAAACACTAAGTAAATGTCAGAATTGTTTCCTGCTTTTTAAAAGAAAATGTCTTATTCTACAAAACATATAGACTGGTCCTCTGTAATGACTTTGATTACATTATATATTTTTGGGATGGTTAGTATGTCATGGAACCAGTCAAAACATGCCGAATATATAGTTGAGGACCAGTCTTTGTGTTTTACGTAACAGCTTTCCGTGTAGATAGCAATCACACCTCATTACCACCAGAATATTTAACTCTATCACGCTCAAGGTATAGTTCAGAGGTGTTTGAGAGTCTTATTGGATTATAACAGCATTATTAGGTGTATAAATATAATTCATTTCCGAGTTTAGCTTTATATAATTAAGAGAAAGAACAATTTTGACCCGGACTTGGGAATATATATTGTGTATTAATATTTCAGGATCGAATACATGACGTCAGCGGTACGTTTTGGCAACATGGCGGAGGTGAATTCGAAGCCCACTGTAACGATGATTCGTGACTTTAGTAGAGTAATTCTTACTCTTGAAAACGTGTTGATACCTGACGATAAACTCTCCCCAACACCTTCTCTGCAAGATGGTTTAGATTTTGAAACAGAAATGGACCTGCGGATCCTGGGATGTGAGCTAATTCAAACCGCAGGAATCTTGCTGAAGTTGCCTCAGGTATGTCGATATTGACGGCCATATTGATTTTACAAACTAGTCCAAAAATGCCTTAAATGGTGTAAATTATAGAATTTCCTTTTTTTTTTTATACCGGTTTTCCCTTCAAATTTCAGGTCGCAATGGCTACTGGTCAAGTTTTATTCCAGAGATTTTACTACTCGAAGTCGTTCGTGAAACACAACATGGAGGTAAGCACGCTATTCACTGGTGATCAACCCCACTCTGACCTAGTTATCTTTCGTTTCCTTTTAACTGTAATAATAAACACATTGATAAAGGATTGCATGTTTTGTGAGGCCTTGTCAGACCTTTCCCACCCCTTTGATATAGTTTTACATTTATTTTGGGGTTAAGCGCAGTGCTTGTTGAAAAGTTGGATTTCACTGTGTCCGCGTTCTAACAATTCTGTATTGTAAGACATTGACAATGATATTTATGTTGTGGGTGTCGATATTTTGTTGCCTAAATAACGGCGTTGTGTAGCGTGTTCCGATGTCGACTGATATCAGAAGGGGAAGTCAAATTTTCATGAATATTTCGAGCTATCCGTGGGTGGGTCTTCATATTGACATTTTAAAATCAGATTTTCGTATGAATTTAGAATAGAATGTGGGATATTTTTGTACACATTATGGATATTTGTACCTAAATTAAAAGACAGTTATTTCGTGATACATATTTGGATTTTCGACCCCAAAATCATGTGATTAAATGTTCACAGAAATGATGTATCATTGTGCAGAATAGTGCCATGTGCAGAATGGGCTGATACAGTGATAATAATGCCAACTGGGGGAAACTTTCAAATGGTCTATATCCATTTCTGAGATGATCAGTTGACTGCATAGCCAACTTGAAATATCAAACAGTTCACGACTGTTTTTATGTTGGTGATGTTTCAGTACAGATGTACCAATATAGTGAGCACCACACTGAACATTGAATTTGTGAGAAAAAATGTACATTAGTAAATTCCACTGTTATTTGATGAGGTAATTACACATTTTGAATACGTAACAGTAAATGTTGTCACTTAGAAATTTGTATACATTTTTTTGTTCTGAATTTATTTTTTAAGGTTCTTGCTATGGCTTGCATTAATCTGGCATCTAAGATTGAGGAATGTCCAAGGCGGATACGAGATGTGATCAACGTGTTCCATCACATCAAACAAGTTCGTAACCAAAAGTAAGTATGCATGTAATCATTCTTGGAAACTGCAAATACCCAAATCCGTCTTAAGCTAGTGTAATTTAGTTTATTCCTTTTTATTTTCTTTATAGATTTTTAGATAGAACATTTAGACATGAACCATATCTATAATTATTTTGATCACTGTTTGCTGTGGTCGACGTTTGAATTTGAATACAGGTTTGAAGTTTGCTGTTCTGGTTTTAACTCGGAATAAAACTCTGAAGTTGAAATACTAAATTTTTCTTTTGGCCAAACAAAGAAATGTGTGTTTCAGGTTAGCCAACTGTCCCAGTTTCTCATTTCCAACCCTAGCACTTTTTTCCCCCATGTTAAAAAATTGTAAAAATCACATTAAATGTATATGTTTTAAAAAAACAACATGCCAACTCTTAATTTTAAAACCATTGCAATAGAGAAAACACACACACTTTTTGTTCTTGGCCTTAGATGAATTGAAATATTTGAAAACCGTGGAAGCAAAATACCAGCAGAAGATCTATAGTAATGAAATTCAGCATGTGCACAGTTAGCTGTTGAACATGTCAGGGATTTGCAGTCCTTTCTTGGTATGTATTTTTATAGCTATAGGTCATTAATGTACTGTAAATATATGGCATGTTTGCACTACATACAACAGGTTTTTCCCCCACTAATCATTATAAATTATTTTACAAAATGTCATCTGTAGAAAGTTTTTGCCATTAGATGTCCCAATCTACATGTAATTGATTTGCAGATCATGCAAGGTCACTTTGACTCCATACCCCATTAATTAGAATTGATAAATATGATTTCGACTGTTTTTTGTTTTAAAACAAAAGTATTTTGCAATAAATATGCCTTTTCATGAGGCTGTTGACTTCCAAGAAACTTGAGACAAAATTTAAAACAAAATACCGCCCTCCCTGATCCTTGCATGGCCCAGGGTCAGATTTGAGAATAAAGGGAGGTATACCAATAGTTTCAGATGTGTTCTGCAGGAATACTAGGTTTAAATTGTTCCAAGTTAAGCCAAAGATTAAAATTTTTTCAGAGTAAGTGCTTTGGGTTGATTTGTTAAGAAGCCTTTTGTGCTTGAAGCAATTGTTAACTTCTTATTTCTTTTCTTTTGCTGCCGTGCACAGCATCTGGAGTGGAGCTTGACCTTGACCTTGTGTTTGGGGTCAAAGCAAGTCCTGACCAATCCCAGGCCCGAAAGGGTCAGAAGCCATCTTGAGATCCTCCAGGGGTCAACTCCATCCGTGGCCAATATTCGCCATGCCACATGGAACGACCCTTGACATGGCAAATATGGTTTGTATACAGTAAGAGCAAAGAAGGGTCTTTAGTACACAAAAATAAAATTCATATAAGGCTGTTGGCATAGCTTCACATAGATATGGTACAATTTGCATACATACTAATTTTGTAGGATGTGATCATAAAGGTCTAGTAAATTTAAAAAAAAAAATATTAAAGCCCAAAATTCATTTAAGGTTCAGTTTTATTGGCACAGAACAGTGAGCCCTTGTTAAAGACTGTTAGGATTTTCCATGTTGCACTTTCTTTGCAAATCATCTTTTTTTGTTCAACTTTGTTAGGTACTTCCATGTTTGTGTGAATGTATATAGTTGATATATGGCAACACATGTACAAGATTACACCATATTAAGTGATTGTAATGTACGAACTAATATCAATATTTTAATGTGTGAAGTGCAACAATTCCTTGTTAGGCTAAAAGTGGAATGATTTCAGGAAGTAAAAAACTAGTTGTGGCTGATCAAAAATGTAGAAGCAGAGTTGTGCTCTTCTTTTTTTGAGTGACCTTAAAGTTGATAGTGAATTGATTTGGTTTGTGAGGTATAATGCCATTTTCAGCACACAGTTGGCTTTACAAGTTGTACATCTGGTGGAGTAAGAACCTAAGAAGAACCACTGACCCACGGGAAGCTACTGGCAAGCTTTCTCGCTTACCCACATATAAGTCTAACCGAGACTTGAACTCTTGCAGAGTTAAGATGTAAAGGTGAGTGCCTTGGACTACTTAATCACCAATCTGCCACCCAGGGGCCCTAATGGTAAGTCTTGGAACTGTAGTAAAATTTATTGTTCATAAAATATTGTTGCATGTAGTTGAGGTCTTTTTCCCCAGTAATGATCAAAATATGGTGATGCTAAATTTAAGGGTACACTTGCAGTTTGTGGTGGGAATAGAACCAGTGGGTTAATTTAGTGCTCAACACTGATAAAGTATTTCCAGAGAATGATGTGGGGGGGTACACTGCCTCACTTGCTAGGAAAAGTTTTTTCTAAATGAGAAATGAATTGCTTGACCAAATGTCGTATGCAAAATAGAGCAACAGTTGCTATGTATTTTGTACTGGCCTTGAACATTTTTGTTTCTGGATCATAAATAAAAATTGGGATGGGTGAATTTCCACTTATTTGGAAAAAAAAAAAATGGATGTCACTGAATACTAAAGTAAATACAAGCAGAGCCTGCCAGTATAATGAGTGCGTCTGGCACATTTGTTTTTTTGTTTTTTTTTAAATTTAAATGGTTTATGGCTCACCCAGCTGAAAATGCCTGTGAGCATATAGTAAAGCCATGCATCTGGATGTTGTTCTGCATTTGCTTGCTTCACGCTTGAGACACTACTCAACCTGTTTTAACCAATTTGTTTTGGGCATTTGTCATACCTAAACATTGAATTTGTAACGTTCGTATGATTGGTCTCCAAAATCAAATCTCGAGGCTAATTGAATAAAACATTTTTGGTTATTGACGATTTTGAGGCTTGATGTCTACACCTGTTACATCTTGGACTGAACTGCAGTGCCTATTAATGATTGGTATTTACAGATTTCTCTAAGATTCTCAAAGAAAGAAAAAAGGGACCCACTTGGCCATTTGAACATGACATTTTTAAGAGCATTCTGGTGTCAGAGTCTTTAACATCATGTCTGTAGATACATGATATAGTCCCCAATATGGCCACAGTTACTAAATATGGAAAACCTTTTGCGCAACTTCTCAAAAACTGATTATCAGATGTTGACCCAAATCCTGATTTTTAAATTTGTTTAGTTGATTAAAATTTACCTTTGCCAGCTAAAGGTTAATGTTAGCAAAATCCAGAAATCCATCATTTGTTAGCTTCCTGGAAAGAAGGACATTTAAGTTTGTGTAAGTTATGCCAGTGTGGAATAAAAAAATAAGGCTGTTGTTAAAAACCAAAACTTTTAAACACTGGTTCTTTAGGCCATGAAACTGAAGATGATCAAATTTGACAGTTTTCTAGTTTGAAGACATTTTACATTCAAAAATTACCTAAGTACACCTTTTAAAAATCAAAAGGCATATATCTCAAAATAAATGTTTAACAGAATTTGATTAACTTTGACAGGAAAGTCTCCATACATGCATGCCTTTCAATATTGGACAGTTGACGCTTGTGTGCCTTTGGATACTGATATGAAACCTTGAGCAACCTTGAATCATTTTTCACAACATCAGTCTACAGCATTGAAGAAATCTTTTTACATGAAAGTGCTTCATGATATACCAGTGAAGGACAAAAGGGACTTTTTGAAGGAATGCGGTTTCTATAACAAGTATTTGATCAATTGTCTTAAGTATTTTACATATGATACCTAGATCTTTTCTTTTGTATATCTTGTACAAAATTTTAACATCTTTGTCCTTGTTCTTGTCATCTACTTATGTTTCCTTGTATTTGGATGGATTTTTTATTTTTTGTGCAGTTGTCAGTTAAAATTCACTTGTCATTGCCATCTTGTAGCCACTTTTGTGCCAAGGTGCCATTAACTGCTACTGCATAAATCGATGTCACACATCCTCTTTAACCATGTTGCATCTTAAGTCTCTTGCATTTATTCTTTGGGATGCAAGGTGAACAATCTCAGTGACAAAGGCCTCTTAAGGATCAGCAAATGATAGTGGGGACTCTTGAGTTATGGTCTCGTTTTTAATGAGTGTAACTTGGAGAAATGCCTCATTTAGCATTTAAAATATATTAGTTTTGAAGGACAGAATTTCATCGTACAGGGCACATAGTAAAGATAACAACTAACACAAAGTTGCCAGTTGAAAGGGTGAAGATTTACAATGGCAGGATCAGAAACACGACAGTTTAAATTGCAGCTCTTTTCCTAGTTCACCCACTAATCTAGGGGCCCTGAATGGTCTCACCTCTGTCTGCATGGGTTCGAGTCTTGGGCTTGGCCAATGTGGGTACGTAAGAGAGCTTGCCAGTAGCTTCTCGTGGGTAGGTGGTTCTTTCCGGGGTTTTCCTGGTTTCTTCCTCCACCATTTATACTGGCTGCCATGTATACCCTATCTTGTGCTGAAAAATGGCATTAAAACCTATAACAACAACCACCACCCCCCTAATCTGGATTGTCTATTGTTTGTGATGTGGGTGGGGATTGGTGCCAACTGTGGTAGTTAGTACTAAAGAGAGACCTTGAAAGAACTCCAAGAAGCACTTGATCAACGTTGTAAAAATTGAACAGTTTACTGGACCATAACCTACCCAGTTTTTTAAACTGGTTGCTTTGAAGTACATTTTGATGTGTTATACAATTTTGATCATTCTGTGATGTAGTGTAACAGTACACGTGAAGTATAGGTACTCCCTGAGATATGTAAACTGGCGTGCAAAATTGCAGATACGTAATGAACTGTGAACATGTGCACAGACTGTTTTACAATCTTCGAATCGAGTGCACCTGTAGTATATAGCTCTGCTTCTCTTGTGTAATGTATTAATCTGTTACGTTTTTTATGATCTTAAGGATTTTTATTGTTTTGTTAAAGTTGGCCATTCACCATAATGTGAAAGCCATGTATAGCCTTGTAAAATACAACTTGCGTAAAAAAAACCCCAAAAAAACCCAACATCTGTAGAAGTCTCGGAAATGTAACGAATCGCGGGGAGTAATTGGATAATTAAAAAAATTGTCCCAAAAACGATATGCAGTTGTTGTTTAGGGTTTAACAACATTTTTAAGCACAAGCTATACATGGCAGTCAGTATAAATGGTGGAGGAAGAACCAGGGAAAACTCCGGAAAGAATCGCCGACCCACGAGAAGCTACGGGCAAGCTTTCTCACATACCCACATTGGTTGAACCCACACAGATAGAGGTGAGATGGCAATAATCCGTAACAGTGAGTGCTTTAGACCACTTGGCACTCGGGGCACCCGTATGCAGTATATTTCACATTGTGTAAGAAATAAATGCAGTTATAATTTGATATAAAGTTTAATCTGATGCATAGTGGTACCTTACTATAATGATACTGTTGTGCAATATATGTAACAACAGTGTAAGCGGTAAAGGGAAATATCCAAGACTGTGATATATGGGATTGTTTTATAGTGAGACCCGATATATACTTTATTGTTTTATAGTAAGACCCATGACCAGAATCCTGAAAATTTGTCATTGCTGAAAATCATAACCTGCTTTTTTTGCTTGTGATGAAACGTGAAAAACAATGATGGGTACAAGTAGATTCTCTCGGTAACATCGATTGCTCTAAAACTTTACTTGCAACCAAACCTCCCTGAAGAAATCGTATCAGAAAAATAGCCTTCCAAATTCAGATATTATACATAGTTTACCGTGAGTATTGAAATGGTTTTATGAATTTGGCAGTTGCATGGACTCATGTAAAGGTTATAGTGACAGCACAGTAAAACCTGTCTTGAAAGACCACTGCTATGTGAGACCACCTGTCTTGAGAGACCACATTCTCAGTGCACAAATGTGTTGATTATATAGGATTGTGACCTGTTATGAGAGACCACCTGTCTTGAGAGACCATAATTTTTTGGCAAAAGAGGTGGTCTTTCAAGACAGGTTCTACTGTATAGTTAATACGTTTTGAAGCAACCTTTCTTGTAGGAATGTTTGGTTTGAAATGGCTATTTTGGCATTTTATTTTGTTCTGTCATGCATTGTAAATGTAATATAAATTTGTTTCACAGGGACATGTGGCATCCAGTTTGGGTCGGTATCATACCCTCAGCCGTATGATTGGGAGTCCATTGTTCTATCATTTGAGCTATTGTGACTCGGGAGTGTCATTAATTATTGTTCTGACCCATAATGGCTGTTGCAAATTGCAGGTCTTTTTTAAAATGTCCGACTGATGTAACTTAAACCTTGAGTGTGGATTTCCTGCAATCTTTGTCGCAATGTTTCCCAAGACTTTTTATTTATATGCATGCTTTTTTTGACCATTACTTCTGAAACAACCAATTGTCTCTTTGAAGTTTTGTGTCCCTCAAATTTAAGGCGAGGGGTAGTCGGTATCCCATGCCCATGGGATTTTAGGTACAACACTGGTTATAAATTTCACAGGGCAAATCTCTTATTTCTGTGGGTGAGTAGTCATCCATCTTTGCGTACGAATTAATCAAGTACTGAAACAATTGAAGAGGTTTCAAGATTTCAACGTACATGCAAGAGTCTTTGGTTATTTTGGCTAAAGCAACATGCATCTGGAAAAAATGTATGTTTACTTGTTTGGTTGTCTTTATCAGGGTTCCACTTAGATCTGATACATTGGTCGCAGAATGGTTGCCAAATTGCACTATGCAAAATGTAGCTTTTAAAACAACTTAACTCTTATGCGGCATTCCTTTCTTAGAATATTCTCAGATTTATACGAGTTGAAACTTGAATTAAAGTGTTCATAATAAAAATGACAAGTTCAACTTTTTATTGCTTTATTTATGCTTTATTTTTTAATGAACTGGAGAAACGTAATCCATACAAAGGAGAACATAATACATAGGAATAAAAGTAATGAATATTCCAAAAGTATAATGGTTGGCATGTAATATTTGTAAATTTTAAGCAATGATGCAAGACTGATTGATATCAATGAGCTTTAGCCCTCCAGGGTGGGGTGGGTGGGGGTGGGGGATCCTAGTAACTGTTCTGCAAAATTTACTCACCACTTGAAACTTGTCAAATTTCAAGTAATTTACTTAAAATCAAAGCCCTGTTCAAGCTTCTTGACCTTCTTCAGTGTCAGTTTTAAAATGTTTAACATGTTTGACACGTGCAGTTCAGAGCTGACATTGGAACACTTTGATTTTTAGCATTCCAAATCTTGTTAAGTTCACTTAAGAATTGTCATTTTCCAAGAATACTTCTGATTTACCAATTATACTGTTGATATTAGATTAGGTTTGATCTTGCAAAACTTGTTATTTAAAAGTTATTTCCTGCAATAATAACTGTTTTTCTTGTGAACTACTAAAGAAAATAATGACAGCACAGATTGACCTTGACATTTATTGATGTAATGTATATTGTCAGGTACTTAATGTGTGTCTGCCAAGTTCACTGGTAGAAGGACTCCCACTCAGCTCATACATTATCGTAGAAAGATTCTGTTTTTCATACACAACAACAAAGGATAACAAAATAATGAATTGATAACAATACAAACTATAGGACTCGTTTCAATGGATGCTAGAAGGCAGAATTGTGGTACATGGCCAACAAGTTGAAACATCTTAATTTGTATTTTTCTCCCTACTGTTTTCTCCAAATGGGCAAGCTGCATTTATTAGTGTTCAAGACTGATTTATCATGTGAGACTGTGCAGGAGCTTATTGTTTGTAAACCAGGAAGCTTGTAAGCTTGTAGCATAAATGCCCTTGTATATGGCATCAAGTCTGCTCAGAACTGTCATGTCATCTTTTATGCTTGTAAACTTGTAAATGATCTGACATTTTGTAGTAGTAGAATGCTGCTGATATACTTGAAAGATTATGATATTGATGTGGTATTAGCCTTGTATTTCCTTTGGATGGTGTTCAAGGCTTTCATTTGGGGTTCATTTTCCTTACTTTTGCAATAGGATCTCTTCATTTTATTACTATCCCCCCTTTCAAAAAAAAGTTTGGAAACATCTTCTATATATCCGATTAATATATACATCATGGAAACATTCTTTGACTCTACTTTTAACTAATTGATGCTCTTTTTAAGGGACCATCTGACATGGATGTTAATGAAATTAATTTGGCAGCCTGGCCCACCTTTGTTTTGCAATGTGAATGATAGAGGTGAATGGTGGCCATGTATGAACTGCAGTATTAGATAAGTTTGGCAGCTGCATTGTTTATTCCTGGAGCATAAAACCGTATCTGTCTGATCTTCCATCTCTTTCCTTTTGTTTAAAAAAAAATGAATTTTTAGTTGTACTTTTCCATTGTTTTGTTACTGGACAAAGACCATGGGAGAAAAATTCAGAAGAAGAATATGTTACAGTCACAATTTAACTGGTCAGGAGGAGTTACTTTTATATTGCTCTTAGCAATAATATTTAGAGGTTGCATAACATAATATGCATTGTGTTACATTTCCTGACTCATTTGTGGGCTTTCCCTAGACATGTCATTGTTGTCGATCCAAGCACATGTGCAGTGGAACTGATTGAGCAGATTGAACTGGTCATTTAGACTGGTCACCCTGTATAAGTATCTTGTGTAGAAGGGGTGAAGATCAACCAGTGTATTTGCAATGTTGCAACATGTTGGAGACTAGCGTGATGTGTGATCTTGACAAATTTAAGAGAAGGCCTATCTTCTGCAGTTGCTCTTTTCATATAGAAATTGGCAAAATTAATTATGATAAATCTTTACTTACAGTTTGGCAGTTCACACAGGAAACTGTGTCACCATTGTTGTTAAACATCACAGTCAGAGGTATATAATTTTTAAGGACTTTTTTTGAAAATATATTGAAGACTTTTATTTAACATGCAGTTATGCAGAGTAAAGTTAACCTTTTTATTCCGTAAATTTTAACAAGTTACATGCAAATTATGACTTGCAGTAATTGCACTTTTCTTTAATGTTAATCCTGTCATTTAGTACATAGTCATGTCTAAATTGGATGTTAGGAAACAGCTTTTGAGTTTAAAAATACACATTTTTGAAGTCAGTTTGTTGATTCCATTAAAAAAGGTCATATGTGGAGAAAACATACAACAGACTGTGACACTTTCATCTTGAAAAACGGGAGAACTGTTTCCCACAAGAGTGTGCTGGTAAGCCTGTAAACTAATTCTCTCGTTTTTGTACATTATTAATTTTTATAGGCCATCAGTGTATGAAAGTTAAAGACTAGTTTTATCATTTAATTTTTTGTTCCCATTAATATTTTGGAACTGTCGTAGCTGGAAGTTGTTCAGGTATGAATCGTCAGTATTTATTGTTTTACTGCATATTAACATGTGTACTGAGACAGAATAATTACATGAAACAGTAAAACTAACAGTACCCTGTCACTTCATATTTTTTTAATAGGTTGCTGTTCATCAGCAGTTATACATGGATCAGAATAATTACATGTAACATAAGAGGAAACAATATTCTGTCACTTTATAGGCTTGAGATAATTTTATAAAGAGTATGTAAAAAAAGCTCCAAATTTGAATTGGTTGAAGATGAATAAATTCCTTTCTCTTTATATCTCAAGTAGCATAGTTCAAAAATTCCATTTATAATGAACCAAATCACATTTACTTTTATTCAGATTATATATGTAATGTAAAGCTAATCTACAGTATGTGGTGAATGCATGAAGTGGTCTTGTTTATTTTGATGTACAGTAAGGGGTCTCTGGGTGGCAGTGGTTTAAAGCACTTGCTAATAGCTTCCTGTTGCTTGATGGTTCTTGCCAGGGTTTTCCTTTTTTCAGTTATACTGGCCATTAAGGATAACCTTTCTTGAGCTATGAAATGTTAAACCTAAAACATTTTCAATAATGCTGTTCCTTTTTATTATTTGTTTTTGTAATTCAAGCTGTTTTATTATTTAGTATCAGAAATATTTCTTGTAACATATTGCTCAGTACTTCCATAAATTAGTGAACATCCTAATGTGGACATAACAGAGAACTGATCTCTCCATTTACACAGTATGAAATTCTCAGAGGTGTACTGTCTTGATAATCATTGTTAAAATTCATGGTTATAATTGATTCTGCACTATTGTCTTTGGTTGGCTATAAACATCTTCCTATTCAAAGAATTGGGATCTTGTAAAAATTAATTGGGTCAGAGATGCTTTGCCAAATAAGCACATCAGCTTGACTTTTAAGATTTTAAGATGAACAATTTCATGCAAAAAGAATATTTTTTACTTGAATATAGGTAAGAAAATAAATTCTCAATACAGCTTTTACAAGAAAATGTTTCTTTAAAAGAAAAGACATTATGCTTTATAAGTTGTGGTTTGGTAACAAGTTGGGGCTAGAAAAACACTGAATCCATCTATTTGTATTGCTGATTTGCAGCTGGATAGTGACGGGTCACTTTCATTGTAACTGCAGACAATTTAACAATATTGCTTTTTGCCCAGCAGGACCAGGAGCAATGAAACGATTTTTGAGCCTTGCAAAACTTGGACTGTTACAAAATTGGGGCAACTTTTTGAAAATTTTATGTGGAAATGAGATCCCAGTTCAAACAAATTTATTACAGTGTAAATTCAGCAATTAGAGTCATGGAAATGTGAGATTAATCTTCAAGTCTACAAATAACTCGAACCAACATAACCTTGTATTTTCATTATTTTTTTCTACAAGATATCTGTATATATCTTGTTATGATAAATTCTTTATCTATTCAGAATTTTAAGCATTTTGTCATAAAAAATACAAATTTGTGGTTTCGGGGATTGAAACTTGTTTTTTGCATACTTTTTTCCTATTGTAAAGCTTATTAACTTCCTATTTTTCTTTCCTTGTTCCTTCCTTCCTTCATGGAGAAAAGTTCCAAGGTTTAAGTGTCTTGGCAAGATCTGCAGTTTAATTGGTGAAGTTCTAACAAGGTTTTATGCGGGGGATGCATCAAAGATAATTAGCAACTAGTCTTTTCATGGTTGTACTTCTGCATGGTCTAGTTTTGAAAACACATGGAAGGGTTGGTTGATGTTGATTACTTTTTAACAACACATTGAGAGCATTGGAAATGGTAGCTGTTTCTGACCCAAGTATATCGAGTAAGCCAGTCATTGGCAGGGCAGGTGTGTGACTAATGATCGTTGGTTTACAAGTTTAAAACCTTACCAACTGACCTACCATGCCATTGTTTGAACAGTTGGTTTTGATCTAAAATGAAAATTTTAAGAATAGGTTTGTTTTTTATTCTGTCTTTAATGGCAACCTCCATACATGTTTATTGGCTCTTAAGTTCCATAAGGACATTTGTGTAATATTTGTTGCATGCTATAGTTTGAGGATTTGGACCTAGATTGTTTTTTATTTTCCTATTTAGCATCTGTACCTTTTATTAATCTTTGTTTCTTTGAAACAGTTTATCATCCATAAGTATTTATGCAATTACCCATCACTACATTTTATTAGCTCCATATAGCAGAGTATTTGCTGATAAACCATTGCACATGCGCGGCGCACACACACACACACACACACACACACACACACACACACACACACACACACACACACACACACACACACACACACACACACACACACACAGCTGTATTCATGGTTATCGACTCTGTATTAATATGCTGTGAATTGATTGTTTTTCATGGTACAGGATGCCTTCCTAAGTCCATAAATCCAATTACCAAGGAAAATGATTACTACTGAGGAGGCCATAATAAAAATACTCATGTGTTGGCTATTTCTGTAATTAAGTAATCACAATCATTATTATTACAGGCCCCTCAGATTTGTTATTTTTCATCTTTTATCCACACCCCAAGAAATGGTAGTTGAACCTTTCCTGTGATCTGGTATCTTAACTTTTTGTTTGGTCTCTGTTGAAGAAATGGGCAGATTTAAAAATACGGTGATTAAAAATTGTTGTTGCATATTTACTAGATGTGTTATCGGAAAGTAAATATCCAGGATGGATTGTTTATATTTCCTGGCAGCTTATAAACAAATTTTCAGTTGTCTGTAATGATGTTAATTTGGGTAATCATTTAAACATGCAAGTTTAATTTCAAGGTGTGCAAGCTTGTAGAAAGCTGATGGTCAACAGGGCAGAATCAAAAGATTTTGAATAGATTAAATAAATGTATAAACTTGCTAGACTCTTTTTCATTAGCAGAACTAATGACAGGTTAAAAGTATTGTGTGCAATTATGACTATATAACTGTTTTGTTGAATACTTAAAATGGTGTTCCTGGGAGCTGACTGAAGTAATTTACCTGGCACACAGAAAAATCTTCTGTGCAACCAAATTTTATACATTTTGGTTTCCCAAGGGGAACCATAAATTTGGGCAATTTTCTACCCATTTTTATGAAGAGGAAAGGCAACAAAATGCCTTTCCTGATAGACACTTGGTTGGGTATTAAGCCTATGACACGTGGATTAGAAGTCCTGCTCTCAACATTTACTGTTGTTCACAAAATTTCATGGGGTTGTTAATACTAATTTTAGACCCTGTTGAAATTTTCAAAACCATGAAGTTGTACAACATTGTGTGAAATGAAGTATTGATTATGTTGATGTTTTGACAATTTAGTGTTTATACTGTACAAACTTTTGAGTGCAACAAAATTGTGAGCTATTGTGAATGCAGACTGGAAAAAATCATTTAGTAATAAATTTTACAAGACTTTTTACATCCTACGTGTTTAATCATGTCTGTTTTTGCGAGATTATTTCATTGTTTCGGTCTTCTGTTTTGCTGCTGGAGTAGACACTCCATATTATCATGGTGTTCCGGTATTCAGGTCCACTACAAGTAGGAATGGTTGAAAAGGGTCCCTTATCTTTGTGAAGCTATGTTGAGGCTATGTTCCGATACCCTCCAGATGCTGTGCAGCCATGTTTCATTGCATTGCGTTGCCTTAGAGTAACACGAGAGTATGTAACCTATTTTTCTCTTTACCAAGAGTTCTTTACTTGCAGAAACATCCATCCCTTGATCCTGGATCAGAACTACATAAATCTCAAGAATCAGGTTATTAAGAGTGAGCGAAGAGTCCTGAAAGAACTAGGATTTTGTGTGCATGTACAGCATCCTCACAAGGTGACTATTTGTCTTGCAATGCTTTCTTTGATGCAATCACTGAATTGTCCTCTGTGTACATTGTCTGCCCAGTGAATTGTTTTTCTACTACATAATCCACACCAAAAGTTAGAAATGGCATGGCTTTTGGTTGGTACAGATAGAAACTTGATGAACACATCACACCTTGTTTACAATTGGCATGAGTGTGATGTGAGATTGGTAGACTGAGATTGGATTTAGGCAGTTTACTTGATCTACAAAGGTTTTACTAAAGATGTTATACATTATGGCTTAGTATTTTCAAGGAATTGGTGATGTGTGATCAAAAAAGTTCACATACTATTAAAACTTGAGACAAAGCAAGAATTTCTGTATTTTTGGAAATTTTATCCTTCTTTCAGGTTGGTTGTTTGTAGTGCACTTGGGCAGACAAAGTATGTTTGTGTTTATTTTGAACCTTATCATTAATCACTGATTTCACATGACATGTACCATGGTATTGAGATGGTGCACAAAACGGCACTCTTGTTGAGATCAGGGACACGACTGGTAATTGAACAAATATAAAGTTTATAACTTGTCTGTTTTACAGATAATTGTGATGTACCTGCAAGTATTGGAATGTGAACAGAATCAGAAGCTTGTCCAGTGTGCCTGGTGGGTACCATTTGATCAATTCAAGGTTTTTCCATCTTTACACATGCCACTTTATGCATCAAAAGCCTCTTGGGATCTTGTACTAAGATTCAATTTATGCTTTTTACTTACTGTGAAAGACCGTAATTTTGGCTAGTGTTAAAGTACTGAAGAATTCTAATTGTTGTTTAGCTCAACTTGTGTAACTAATCCAAATACGTACAATTTTTTTATGAGGACAGTTGGATTTGGATTTCAAAGTGTACTGGATTTTTGTAAAATTACTGCATCTCTAATGTAGAATTGAATCCTCAAGGTGCACTTTCACTGATTTACTAGTGAGGCTTTTGTATGCATAAATGACATGTAAAGGAGACGTAATTAGTGGTTATAGATATTTCAAATTCTGATGGTCTGAAGCAGGTAGTTTCTTAAATTTAAAAATATCAGGTACTAAAATCTGTTGTAATGGAGCTGAAATAGTGTGACTTGACAAAATTTTGAACTTGGAATGACTTCTCTTCAGGTTATACTTACACAAAAGTACATCTTTTGTTCTGAGTTGGTAGAAAATAGTTTGAAATTGTGTTAGGATGCATCAAGTTTGTCACACCTATGCCTATTCATAACACCAGATCAAGTGAGTTCTTTCCCCTAACTCGGAACAAAAGATGAATGCACCTTTGTATTTATTACATACCCTTTCTTTCACATTCTGAATGTTTTGTAGCTTTATGGTGTGAATCAAATTCATAACAAAATGGGATTTGTAAGAGGTTTATTCTGTGTGTATTAGAATAATGATGTGTGGACATTGATGGAAAACACTAAAATAGTTCCAATCTGAATATGTGATGCAGAAATGCAGATTAAATATATGTTCAGTGCCAGCTCAACCATGTAAGATTAAATGGGTATGTAATAAACAAGAAATTACATCAAAGAAATTGGGGGGAAACTTGATATTTGGAAATGAAAAATTTTTGCATTATACAGCAAGTTTTGATAACACCCATTTCAGGAAAATGTGTGTTCAAAGGATATGGGTCATTAAATTTTATGTTGAAATGCATGTATGTAAGTTTCCTTTTCATTGCTTTTTCCAGTGCAATGAATGTAATTTGAGATGAGGGGATGTTAATTTGTCTCTTTACTAGGTCAGTATTTTGGATTATACACTCACAATCTTAAAATTTTGCAGACTTGTCACCTTGTGAGGTTCATTGGTTTGGGTGGGTCAGTTGAATAGTCTTATTCATGAGGAAATGTAGTTTTACCTTTTATTCAGTTTTTAAAAGCATTTTACCAATATTATTTTTTACCCTTAAGTTTTCCTATTGGAAAACTAAGAGAATCACAGGCATAGAAAGCACTGCATAACATCCTCCCCCCCTCCATTATTTTCACTTTCAAACTTGTAAAACTTATTTTCAGTTTCATTTAACCTCTTTGAAAGGTTAAAATGGAACAAACTCATACCCATGAAATTTAATGTACTTAATGCCATTGGAGTTTTGAGAAAATGTAAAAATAAAATGATTGTACAGTTGCTCTGGCTTGTTTTACAATGAATATACATCCTTGTGTATTGCTTTTTCTTAACTCATTAAGCCACTGGAGGTTTTTGTTGTTTTCGTGAGTAGGAAACAGAGTTTGGGGGCTATTTCTGAATATATCCTAATACATCGACTTCCAAGAGATTTCTGGTTAACCTAATGCCTAGTTGTGTTGGAAACATAGTTTATCATTGGCTATTTCTCTTGTGCATGAGCAGAAGGGTAAAAGTTGGAGTTCTTAGTTTGTTTTTGTGGGGTTTTTTTTGCTTGACAGACCCATCATTTTCGTATGGAGACCACTCTTTATTCCAAATGCCCATTGTATCCCAATTTTTGCAAAGGTATGCCTGTGTGCAGTTCAGACCGGTCTGCCTCAGATCTAAGGCCAAAAAGTCTAAAATCGGGACACAAAATTTGATTCCAACCACAGCGAATGTTTGGTGGAAAAAAATTGGGTCCAAAAACTTCGTTTTTCCTTCTCTATTTTGTAGTGCAACTAGAATGTCCAGATTATTTGGTATCATTGTAGAGCTACATCTGTCTACCTTTCTATAATACCACCTACTTTAGTGTATCATACATGACCTTGATGCTACAGAGCTCGGAAATGGGCTACTACCTCCTGACGCGTAAACGAGGCGCCAGGGCTTAATGAGTTAAAACTCGGCTTTTGTTCATTGCTAATTGTATGTTATACCAGCTCTTGCTAATTTTGTTAAACCAGATCATTTTGTTACTTCATAAAATTTGTGTTTTTCAAGTATATTTTAATAAAATTTCCTGATGATTGAAATTTGCCATCATAGTATTTGCCTGTAGCATCTTGAATTATGTAATTGTAAGCATGAATTCATTATATTATCTGTTGTCTAAAGATTCATTTATATTGTAAATAGGGCTCTGATTTGCATTGTGCTGTGTGAAAACTTGAAATAAAAATATATATTTTGAATTAATAAATGCTGTCAATTGATCTAAACACTCTATTACCAGAATTTTTAAAGATCCAAAGGATGCTTTCCATTTTGGGATTTACTTTTAAGAACTGTCTTGTGGCATGTTGTTTTGGCTTTGTTTTCATAAAACATCCCGATGTTTGAGTAAGTTCTATGCTCAGCTCAACTGTTTAATATTGCATTTATTCCTTTTATTGTACACTGGTCATAGAATGTTTGAACATTGGGAGATGGGAAAATTTTTCAAAAAAATAAAGTTTTGAGTTGAGTGAGTACTTGGTACAAGATACTTTAAGAAAGCATTGCCAGAGCTTTTAAATTAGTTTTGTAATACATAAAGCTTTGCTGTCAACTATGGCTATGATTTAGGTGTTAGGTACATCTGGAACAGTATTAATTTGAACTTTTCCTTTTGCCTACCCCAGCTTAGGTGGGTAGATGTCCTCCTACACCATGCATTGCATCTCTCTGGTAACCAGCACCAGTCTGTTCAGGTCAGCTTGCACCACGAGCCAATCTGAGGAGTCAGTAGTACTACAAGAGAACCAGTCAGCCCTCGGCTATGAAGGGAATCTTGTCTCAGAGCCAGTTTTATACATTGTCGATGTGCTGCATGGTCATCTTGCCATAACTGTGTTGATAAATGCATTATTATTCACATGTATTAAAGCATTGCTAGAACCATCATTTCTTTCTCTACATAATGTTTTCAGAGTCAGTAGCTAATACTATTTCAAATAAATAAAGTTTGTATGACCTTAGAAAAAGAATAATTTCACTACATGTTCCTGTTGACCAAAACATGAGAAAATGTTGAAACATTTAGGAAGGCAGGGGAACAAATTAGTACAATGAAGGATACATTCAAACATCAAGTAAACTGTAATACATTGAATGTTTTTATAATCATGTAGGTTTTGTGACAGTGGCAGCCAGGAAGAACTTTGTATTGATTATTTTAGTCTGACATTGTTTCAGAATCTGCTTCCACCAAATGAAGCAGGTCGAAAATCCCAGGATCATTTTGTTTGGATTCAGGAGGACTGTAATTCAAGCAGTAGAAGATGTGAAATCTTCGTGATTCTGCCCATGGAGTGACAAGAAGCTTGTATATGATTGCAGAACTGTGAATAGTGGAAAAGACCATTAAAGGTTGTTTCTTGGTCTCTGAAGCAGGCACAGCATGGACTACACTGGGCAAGAGAGTGTGATTCAGAGGTGTAATCTGGAGTCTGTTGGAAAGGATCACGCAGTGTCCATCATTTGCATATGTTTAATTTTATATAATTTTCTTTAGTTCTGTCAGTGTATAGGCAAACGCAAGTATTTCAAGATGTCAGCAAAAATTGGGTAAGGTTTTTTTCAGTGGAATTTTCATCTGGAATGTTCTAAAGATGTTTTTATATCGTGGAGTTATGCATTGTATGTATGTATGTATGTATGTATGTGAGATGGCCACATGTTTGTGTGCAAATATTGTTATCAATCTTTTCACACGATGAGGTATTTTTATGTCAAAGATACAATGTGCTATTAAGTATGTAATATTACAATTACTGTGAAATTTTAATCCTGTTTTCATATTCCATAGCTGCCAACTGTCCCGTTTTTAATGTATTTCTCCGTATTTTGGACCAGAATACGTGTGTACGTTTTTTTGGGCAAAAAATACGTTTTTTAATTCAAAAAATAATTAAAAATTTCCTTGCAATTTTCAGTTTAGAACGGGCATTCGGTTCCATTCTGATAGAAATGTATCGCATGTATATAGGAATACAGTTCTACAGTATGATTGGTTCATTCGAAATCGAGGCTACCATGCCTGTCTTTATGAGCCATATTGGATTTCGCAAACAGTTACCACTACCATTGTGTCTCATATTCATAATATTCAACTGCTAATCATGTTGAATAGGAAAGCAGAATATTCAGAATTTTCACCAGAAGAAACGAGAAAACGGAACTGAAAGGACAATTGTGCCGTCTTGTTTAGATTTGTGAAATCATCTAGTAAAGGAGAAGACTTTACGTTTTGGAAATTGTGTAATGTGATTTCGCTATTGGCCATGGAGGCGCACATGAAATACAAGAGCACGATAAAGCTAATAAACATCAGCTTGCTGCTTCATCATACACAACTCAGCCTGAACTTGGATGTATATAAATTCCAGAGAGAACCTTGATGTAATTTGATCGAAATTCGTTTATTAAATTTCTTTTAGAAATGTACCTTCCTCTTTCAGTTACTAGTGTTGCTGGCGATTTATTTTGCACGCGTTTTCCAGACGGTAAAATCGCAAAGGATTACTCGTATGCTAAAATGAAAACAGTTCAGTAAGAAAATCACACCGAATTGAGATTATCAGTGACAGTTGGTACATTGAAATCGATAATAATTGAAGAAAAATAAACAAGGTGTGGAAAAGGCTCCTATAAACAGTCTGTGTCTGTGTTACACTCTAGCACCTTCTGAATGGGCACCGGAATGGAACAGGGTGCCCATCCAGAAGGTGCAAGTGTGCAACACATGCATCTTTGACATTAAATAATTATGTAAGGCACTGTCCTGCCTTACTGATGGTTGCATATGTTGTAAGTAGTTACATATGCATTAAAATTTAAAAAATCAGTATTTGGTCCTGAAAATCATTATTTTTGTCATAAGCAATCAGTATTTTTGTACTTGGGGGTTGGCAGCTATGATATTCATCAATATTCCTTGGGTGATCATTTATTTTTAATGAAAGAAATCACTTGTGCTCAAAGTAAATGAATCAGGGATGTTTGCTGACAGTTTTTAGTTTTGTATGGGAAACCAGAACTGGAATAAAAAAAAAAAATTTTTGAAAACTTGTTTTGGCAAGTATAGCATTGATTCTTTGAGCGACTCCTTGCATCCAAAAATTCGAAAGGATGATTAAATGAAGCTGAATTTGGCTAAGAAATAGGTGAATATGTAAACAAGTAGGAAACTACAATGCATGAACAACATCCAGTGCTGACTGCAGCATGGATTTTAGCCCATGTTGGAGACACATTAGTGGCCAGGTTCTTAGGTTTCTGCTGTAGGACTGAAAATTTAAGTTGGAAATCCCCATCTCCTCCCCCCCCCCCTTTTTTTTAAATTGAGATTTTCAGAATTTTTTTAAATTTAATGAAGATGTGACTGGAGAGTACAGTACATTTTTATGTCCTTTTTTTTTTCAGCATAGTGTGTTATAAATTGGCATGTATTCTGCACTCCCATGTCTAATAGCAGGAGTGAAAATATAATTGAAGATATTGTTAAATTTGTTTTATTTGGAAATTGCATTAATTCTTGGAGTAGCACAGCAGTTAAAGGAATATTGGGATTCTTGGCCAAGTACCACAAGAAATAAAAATAAAGGGTAATGTTGAATTAAAAGAGCTAGCAAGGAATAATTGGCCTCCTTGGGGATTGGAACTGCACTTTCTGAAATGGAACTCGGTCATTTTGGTTGAGGTGTACTTCAGACTTTTTACTTCAGCATAATGTTGCCTTTGATGGATCAGACTACACTTTGATTTTCAAATAGATGCATTCCAGATCTGCCATAACTGTAATGTGTCATTACACTTTACTGAAAATTGATCTCACTTTTTGAAAAATATTAGATGCTTTACAGAGGTTGTCTTGTTAAAGTAGGCAGGTCTGGCAGGAGCCAACAATGTTGCCAGGTCACAGAAGGTATCCTTAGAGGTAGCTTGACTTCAAAGTTTGAAATCCTACTAGGTGGTTTAGGAGATGTAATAATGAATGGATACATACAGAGTGCATCAGAATATACATGTTGCTTTTTAAAAAATGGGGGAGGAATGTATAGTCTTTATTTCACAGAGTTTAAGGAATACCAAGTTCACACTAAAATGGTTTTATGTAAAAATTGGTTTGAAAGAAAAAAGTGAAGATGTAGAAAAGAAAAAAGGTTGGTGACATGTTTTCACTTGGTCACACTATTTCATGCTCCTTTTACATTTAACATAATACATATTAATGTCAGAATTATCAGTGTTCATGCTTCAGACAACTTTGAGGGTTTTGTACAAGTGTTTCAGAAGTTATCTGCTTTAATATATTGATAATAGCAATCTTGTAGCATAATTGTGAGAAAATTACTATTTGATTATTTTGTTAGTGACATTTTTATTATAGAAATCTTGTTCTTGCACTTTATTTAGGAAATGCAAGTATGTAGAAAGTTGTAACCATATTCATCAGTTAAAGGATGTTGAAATTTGTTTTTAGTAACATGCATTAGTGAAAGCCAAACATTATTTCATCATTCATTATTTGCAGGAACTACATGAATGACAGCTTTAGGACTGATGTGTTCGTACGTTACCAGCCAGAAACAATTGCCTGTGCCTGTATTTTTCTTGCTGCTAGGCAGCTTCAGGTAAACAAATTAACCTTGTAAATAAAGTATACATTCTCCTTTCCCTTTCAATCTTGGTCTTAGTTTTCTCACATCTCCTATCAATACAGAGATTTTCCAAGCAGAGCATCCACAGAGAATCTTTATCCTGCGGCACATAGCATCTTACCTTGCATGATGCCAGAAATGGTGTTTCAGTTGTTGTTATAACATCACATGCATGACATTGCAGGTTTTCTGTGGATACTTAGTCCAATTGGGTGCTGTTTTTCCCCCACATGCATGTGGAAAAAATATTCAGTCTTGTATATTGATGCAGATGGAAAAGCCTCTTTGATAGGATTTCCCTATCACACATCAGTCATAGCTGCCAACTGTCCCATTTTTTCCATATTTGTCCCGTATTTTGGACCTGAATACGGGTGTACGTTTTTTTTGTGCAAAAAATACGTATTTTAATTTAAAAAAAAAAAAAATTAAAAATTTCCTTGCAATTTTAGAACAGGCACTCGGTTCCATTCAGAAAGAAATGTATTGCATGTATATAGGAATACAGTTCTACAATATGATTGGTTCATTCGAAATCGAGGCTACCATGCCTGTCCTTATCCGCCATATTGGATTTCGCAAACAGTTACCACTACCATTGTCTCATTTTCGTAATATTCAACTTCTAATCATGTTGAAGAGGAAAGCAGAATATTCAGAATTTTCACCAGAAAAGACAAGAAAACAGAACTGAAAGGACAATTGTGCCATCTTGTTTAGATTTGTGAAATCATCTAGTAAAGGAGAAGACTTTATGTTTTGAAATTGTGTAATGTGATTTTGCTGTTGGGTATGGAGGCGCACATGAAATACAAGAGCACGAAAAAGCTAATAAACATCAGCTTGCTGCTTCATCATACACAACTCAGCCTGAACTTGGATGTATATAAATACCAGAGAACCTTGACGTAATTCGATCGAAATTCGGTTTATTAAATTTCTTTTAGAAATGTACCTTCCTCTTTCAGTTACTAGTGTTGCTGGTGATTTATTTTGCACGCGTTTTCCAGACGGTAAAATCGCAAAGGATTACTCGTATGCTAGAATGAAAACAGTTCAGTAAGAAAATCACACAGAATTGAGATTATCAATGACAGTTGGTACATTGGAATCGATAATAATTGAAAAAAATAAACAAGGTGTGGAAAAGGCTCCTATAAACAGCCTGTGTCTGAGTGTGTTGCACTCTTGCACTTTCTGAATGGGCACCTGAATGGAACAGGGTGCCCATCCAGAAGGTGCAAGTGTGCAACACATTCATCTTTGACATTAAATAATTACGTAAGGCACTGACCTGTCTTACTGATGGTTGTATATGTTATAAGTAGTTACATATGCATTAAAATTTTAAAAATCAGTTTTTGGTCCTGAAAATCTGTATTTTTCTCATAAGCAATCAGTATTTTTGTACTTTGGGGTTGGCAGCTATGATCAGTATATATGTATAGCCAGCAGATAGAGTTCTAGATAAGAATTTTTGTGTATTGTACTCCAGTTTGGAGCTGATTTAAAAAAAAAAAAAAATATGCAGTTCACAAATTTGGGATAACTGACTGGTTATTATCGTCTGTTCAGGGCACATTTGATTATATGGTTCTATTTGAGCGAGGATTCTTACGATCATCAAATGCCATCCATTCAGAATTGGCTAATTCAAATGCATGGAAATGTCATATTACAGGTGCAGAAACTTCAAATTTCTGAATGCTTGTTATCAAACCTATATTTCTCTGTACAGGCCTTGAGGCAATCTTTCATTTGAAGAAATCATGTCATGCTGCATTTTACGATCTTCAGGTTTTGCCTACTTTGAACTTTGAACGTAATTAAGAAAACTTAATGCAATTTTTGTGGATTTCTTCGTAAAATATACATACTTCTTGCTTACCTGGAGCTCAGTAGGTCAGCAATTACCATTCTGCCATCACAGTCAAGGTAAAGCTAGCATGGACATTATTCTACTTTCTATTTTAGACGGTCACTTTTTCTATTGTTTGTAATGTCTACATTTTGTAGCAGTTTTGCGAGCTATTCATAAAACCTTTTGTATTTTTTTGTGCTTTGGTTTGCATATTAAAAGAGCTTTTTAATTTACTATAATTGAACCCATGACAATTTATTGGGTCTCTTCAGTTTACACCAATTATGTCATGCTTAATTGAAGTCTACTTCTCTTCTAGATTCCTCTGCCAAACACCCCACCATGGTTCTACCTTTTCCAAGTGGATGAACGTGAAATCGAGGATATCTGCATAACTTTGCTCCGTCTGTATGCAAGGAAAAGAGTGAGTAAATTGCTTATAAAGATTTTTCTTCTAATGTTTTGTGGTACTGGTCAGACACCAGAAGTTCGATGATGATGTATGTTGCATTGTTTGTCTGTTGCCATGTTTGTTTTTACTACTGCTCCTGGACTACACTTGGAGGATTTCCATGAAACTTTGCATGCACATTCATCTTAAGGTTGAGTTCATCTAAAATGAAAATGGAGCCAGTCGGACATCTGATGTGGCAAACACATTAGCCATCATGGAAATCTTCTTATCGTTACTCCAGAACTGGGGGGCCCCGAGTAGCCAAGTGGTTTAAAGCGCTCACCGTTATGGATCACTGCCATCTCACCTCTGCGTGGGTTCGAGTCTCAGATTCAGCCAGTGTGGGTATGTGAGAAAGCTTGCCAGTAGCTTCTCGTGGGTCACTGGTTCTAAAGTTTTCCCTGGTTCTTCATTCACCATTTATACTGGCTGCCATGTATGACCTATCTTGTGCTGAAAAATGGCATTAAACCCTACAACAACAACAACAAAATCCTCCAGAACTGATGGTGATATCAACATTGGGTTTGTATTAAAAGACTTCGTTATAATCTTCATCACCAATGAAAATGTCACTGATCTTACATCTTTGTAATTGACACAGCAACCATCTTGAAAATGCTGTGTTAGCTACTCCTCCTGAAAGGAAAATAACGTTGCCATGGCTTTTTCACCAGAAGACCTTTAACGATAGGTGGCCATCTGGAAATATATTGCACTTCCTCCCAAGTGAATGGTCACATTGTCATGGGTTAACTCTGAATAACTTGTTATGTCTTGTTGGCTGTAAATGAATACGGTACCAATCTTTTATCCAGTATGACCATTACCTTGGCCATCTTGAAAATCTTAGAATTATGACAGGAAAAAGTAATATGTTATTTGTCACCATTTACCTACAATGTATAATTTGATTAAATGCAAAACCCATTAGGCAGTAGAAGGGCAAAGTATTATTTCATAGTCATATTGAAGTCTCTAGCTAAGCAATTTCATGCAGTTTATTTAAAGCAATAAACTTCCATAATTTTTCATCATAATTGTATGATTTTTGCACCTTCCATCCTTTCAGCCAAACTGTGATGCCCTGGAAAAAAAGGTGAACGATGCAAGGAAAATACAGATTGAAGCAAAATTGAAGGCAAAAGGTCTGACCTCTGAGAGGGACACGCCTAATTCTACCTCAAGAACTAGTGAGTATTCATTAAGTAATATGTTAAATATAACCTTTCATCATTGCATGACTTGTACTTTTCATTGGGTTCTTTCTGGTTTGTATCTTGTCCAGACCACCCCAAGTTGGCTGCCATGATAGATCCCTGGGCATTACTTTAATAGGGTTGCCTGTCACTAACTAATATTTCATGAGCTGCTTTGCCTTAAAACATCTATCCTCGATCATGTCTACAGTAAAGATTGGTAATGCTTTTCAGGGGACTGAGATTTTTATATTACAGTTGAGAAATGTTGCTTCCATATTCTTTTTGCTTTTTCTTCAAGATTTTTATTTATTTTACTTCGCCATTTTTGATGTACAAGACCAGCCAGTGAATCATAAAAGAAAATTGAAAAATGTTCATTAACTTCACTAGTAAAATATTTCTTTTTTTAATGGGATGGAAAGACATTTTTTACTTTTTTTTTATTGGGATGGAAAGAAATTGTTCCTAATTTTTTTTTTATTAGTTGGAAGTTTTCGTAAATATGTTTCAAAATGATGTGCAGATGCTCATAAAGAATATCTAGTTATCACTCTGAGCTTGTAACTAGCATCTAATGTCTGTCATGTTCTCTAGAACATTGCTGAAACCAGATACAACAGCTCGTGTGGAGTCCTTACTGTTATCATGTAGCAGAAACAACGATCACTTTATTCATAAAAAAATATCTTTGTTGCCACAGATTTGAAACTGTCAGTGTCGGAATTAACATTAGCCAAGAAATCGACACTCTCGATGTCTGACCTGAGTAGGCGTAGCATATCACATATCATAGTAAGAGACATAATCGCAATCACTCGTGATGACACATATTCACTGGATTATGAATGAGGTGTAATTGTCAAACCTTAATTATGTTTTTGCCATTACAGCTTTCTTACCTGATGCTTTTAGTATTAAATAACTGCTTTGTTTCCCTGGCTTTGGTGATACATATTTATCATTAAGATAATTTTCTTGGAGGCACCACACAAATGATGCAACTATTCCAAGTGTTTTAACAGAGGAATGTTATAGCTTCAGAAATATATAGTAATTAGGATCCTGGTCTGGGAAATTAAACTGAGAAGGCATTTTATTCAAAATTGAAATAAACAATTTATTCTGAATAAACATTTTATCCAAGAATATAAAGAACAATAGTTGTATAATGAATGTGAAGTTCCTCCATTTGAAGAATACAACTGAATTTTAACCAGATTCTGTATAATAATGTGATAATCGTTATTTGACTTTTAATTTTTTTCCCCCATCAACTAGACAACACTTTCTAATATGCTGGTAAAGACAGCTTCATAGTGTTTTTAAAATCATCATTATTTACTATGTTCTTCCAAAAAGACCATTTTCATAAAGATGCCACCTTTTTGCAAAGGTCAGGTATGATAGACCCATATTCATACACAAAGTGATATTTTACTGCATATATAGATAACCTGTTTACAGGGGCAGCTTTTAACTGCTTTCTTGAACATAACTGTGTTCTTGGTTCGACTGGATAGGACAAAAGCATGTATCATTGCAAATGGTAAAGAAAAGCATTCTTCTGAAACTTGAAATCATTTAAAATGACTGTCTTCATTTTTTTCAAGTAGGTTATAATGTAGAAGCCATGTTTTTTTATATGTTCTCCTTTTCCACAGATTCTCCAAAGAATGTCAGCCCAAATCCCACGTTGTTGGCTGAAATTCGGAGAGTTAAGAAGGAGGGGGAGGAAAAACAAAAAGAGAAAGAATCAAGGTATGCTTTTATTGTACAGTATTAAAAATTGCAAGCTAAATATGTCTTTTTCTTTGATTGTATAGCCAGATGGAAATACATGAATGTACAGCATTTATTATATAAACAGATAATTAAATGGTCGGCCATGTGGATGGAATCGCAATATCTGAAAATATGATTAGCAACCATAAAACCCTATTGGTTATGACCAGAAGAACCATCCATCCATCTGTTGAAGTTTATAATTGCTGTATCTACCGAACTACATGGGAGTGTTGTGAAGAAACTCAATGCATACACATTTATCCCTAGCTCTAGTTGGCTCTAAAGATGTCATCTGATATGGTTACCACAACAGTCATTTTCAAAAATGTTATTGCTACTCCTGATGGCTAGAAGATCATATCAAGAGGAGGTTTTTACTAAAAGACTCGTCAGGATATCTAGTTTACCGTAAAGCAGGGGTCTCGAATACACGGGCCGAATGCGGCCCGCCAAGCTTTACACTGCAGCCAGCAAAGTGATTGGCGTCACAAATTGTAATAAGAGACACTAATGGATGAATGAGAGTGCATTAAGAACAATCACAAAATATACCATCGAGCTCTTGCATCAGTAGCTATAAATAGACTACATTTTGATGATGCACCTTTATATTGTAACAGTTAATTGAGGCTGACGGAACATCCTGAAGGTACATAACTTAAGTTATTTTTCTTTCCCAGATGTCACTTTTAACAAAGGTTTTTAGTGTGAGGATGTAATGATCAGGATTTTTTATTATACCTTTCGAAAATGGCTTCAATGTCTAACAAAAGAAAGCTCCTGGAAGAAAAAAAGTTTTCCAGGATAAGTGGGAGAATATGTACTTTGTCACAGAGGTCAAAGGTAAAGTTCAATGTTTAATTTGCCTTCAAAAAAGAGCTGTGCTAAAAGAGTATAATAATCGTCGCCATTACATAATGAATCACAGTGAGACACGTATGAGTTATCACTGGAAAAATGAGAGATGAAAAAGTGCTGAAACTGAAAACAGCATTTGCCAAGCAAACAAATTTCTTTTCGAACGTTAACAGGTCAAATGAAGATGCAGTAAAGACAAGTTTCCTAATAGGTGAAATGATTGCTAAATCATCAAAGCCTTTTACAGAAGGCCTTTTTATTAAATAGTCTTGTTAAAGCAAGTGAAATTTTATGTCCTTATAAAAAGAACCTATTTCAAGGCATAAGCTTGTCCACTAATACTGTTGCAAACAGAATTACTGAGCTAGCGGGTAATGTGAAGCAACAATTGAATGAAAAGTCGCATGAATTTGAAACATTTTCAATAGTGCTTGATGAGAGTACAGATGTTTCTGATAATGCACAGTGTGCAGTGTTTATAAGAGGTGTGGATGTCAATTTAAACATAACAGAAGAGTTGCTAGAATAAGTACCACTGAAGGGTACCACAATGGGACGTGACATATTTCAAGGACTAGAAGAGTGTATAGAAAAAGCTGCACTACCATGGAGCAAACTCGTATCCTTGGCTACGGACGGTGCTCCAGCAATGTCTTCTGCAAACATTGGTGTTGGCTAACGTGGGTATGTGTGAAAACCTGCCAGTAGCTTCTCGTGGGTCGGTGGTTCTTCCCGGGGTTTTCCAGGGTTCTTCCTCCACCAGTTATACTGGTCGCCATGTATAGCCTATCTTGTGCTGAAAAATGGCATTAAATCCAACAACAACAACAACAAACATTGGTGTTGTTGGGTTACTGAAGTCCAAACTGATAGTCTCACTACACCATGAAATAATGTCAAAAGCATCCATTGTATTTTGCATCAAGCAGCTCTGTGTGGTAAAAGTATACAGTTGAAAGAAGTTATGGATATTGTTGTTAAAACTGTCAATTTCATTCATTCAAGACGATTAAATTAGAGTTCACATCGTTTCTAGAAAGGATTGAAAGTGAATATGGGAACTTCTTTATCACACGGAAGTTAGGTGGCCGAGTCGAGGAAACATTTTGAAAGTTTTTTTCACTTAGAAAAGAGATTGAAACCTTCATGCAAATGAAAAACAAAGATGTTTCTCATTTCTCTGATTCAACCTTTATTTGTAATCTCGCTTTCTTAAAAGACCTAGCTGATCACCTTAATACTCTCAACTTGCAACTTCAGGGTAAAAAGCAGTTAATAACACAGATGCATGACTGTGTTAAGTCATTCAAAGTCAAGCGCACTCTGGGAGAAACAGCTTACTGTAGGGAACTTGGCCCATTTCTCCACATTGAATTCATTGGAAAAAGTTGAAATCACGTTCTTGAAAGAATATGCTAATATCATTTCTGACATGCACAAACAATTTGAAAACCGGTTTAAAGATTTTGAGGCACTTGAGCCACAGTTCCACCTTTTTTCGATACCATTTGCTGTGGACATTGACAAAGTTTCTGAGGACATGCAAATGGAACATGTGGAGCTTCAGAGTGACATTTTTGAAACAGAAATATATGGACATTGGAGATCCAGAGTTCTACAAGTTTCTGTCTTGATACAAATTCCCCAAGTTGCTCTCTGAAGCTGCAAAGGTCATGTCTATGTTTGGTAGCACTTACATATGTGAGCAGTTTTTCTCGTCTATGAAAATAAACAAGACAGTCATTCACTGATGATCATTTGGCAGCAACATTGAGATTGGCGTCGTCTCAGGATATCAAACCAAACATTGATGTGCTGGTTGAGGCAAAACGTTGCCAGCTGAGTGGCCAAAAATATGAACTTAACTTGAGCGTGTCTATTTCCAAGTACTGATTATTGTTAATTTTAAATTCGTGTAAACTTGTCAGTAAAACATAAGTACAGCATATAATCACTATAATCATGTATAATGGATATGTTTACATTTTTCATATTTTACTAGATGTTTGCTTAATAATGACATATGTAGGTGTGCTTTTGCCCTTGGGCCATCGAATCGTCCTCATGCGGCCCTGAGGGTGGTTTGAGTTTGAGACCCCTGCCCTAAAGGAAAGTGGTAACAATCTGAAATCTGATTGCTGTTGCTTTAGAAAGGAAAGACATAAACATGGTTTTCATAAGAAGGCTGCTTGTTGTGTCTAATTTGCCCTAAAGAAAATGGTTCCAATGTGGCCATCACAGTGACCAACTTAAAAACCTGGGGTTTTCATAAAGACTTTCCATTAAGTCTAGTTGGTCCTAAATGAAAATGGCACCAATCATGCATCCAAATGCAGCCACCTCGTAGGCAGACAGATTGGAATGGGATTGCAACTGGAAGACTTATTTTAGTGTCTAGTTGGTATTAAATGAAACTTGTGCTAATCTGATTTTGCAAGATGTGGTTTTCACCAAAAGTCTTCTAAAGGTGACTATTATTGTCTTAAATGAAATTGGTGCTGAGCTTATATCCGATTTGGCTTCGTAAGTGGCTGCTTTTAAAATCTTGCAGTTGAGGAATGTTAGAGATTCAATATTCGGCACTTTAAAAGAAGAAATGTTCTTGTCTTCAATTCCTGGTTATTCTTTTCAGACTGGAGCCACCCTTGTCAACTCTTTTAGAATAGCTTTTTTTTTCTTAATTTAAAATAAAGTAGCATGGAATTGCTTGTAGAAATAGACCCATTGTTTGTTGCATATTGGTAGAAAAACACAAAGTTTTGGATTTGTTAATACAATAGATGAGCTTGAAGAAATTAGATTCAGTCCAAATACTTGGGTTTTTTTTTAGCAACAAATGTTTATGTTTATAATTAATCTGATGTAATGTACCAGAGCCAACGTTTGTCCAGGATGTCCATGTCTGACTCCTCAAGCAGGTTCCAGTCTCTTAGAATGTAAACGATTCTGTACATCTGCCATTTTCTCAGGGGCCAAGGGTGGGGTATTAACAAAAAGCACACTCAGTACCTTACAACAATTTACCCCTAATTCTCATTCACTTGTAGATAGTGATTACAAGAAAAGCCAGTAGTTGCTGGTAATATTTTTTGAATAAATCTTCATGCCTCTGATCGGGCCCTTCAAAAATTGTCCATGAGAACAAAAAGCTTGTGATGTTCATGTGGGTAAAGCCTTGCCTTGTGCTGCATTTGACATGATACCTTCTCGTGTGTAGTCTTAATGTGAGTTTAATTCAGTAGAAATGGATACTTTATATGTATTCAGCATGGCATAGTGTTGGGGATGGTTATGGACTTGGTATTTCTGTAATAATGTCTAAATTTGTATCATTGATGCAAGTTGATGTTCTGTTAAGATTGATCATTTTTGAAAAGGTGGTGGCGTCATCCTGAAAAATGCCGTCACTGGCATTCTGTATAAAATCGTAAGTTATCATGAAAATTGTACAGAAATTGTAATTGGAAGAGTTCACTCGAGCTTTATTTGTTTTGTTTTTTGCCTGGCAGAAGGCAGATTGTACATTATGACATTCTTCTATCTGTTACCATTTTGGTTTCGACGTGACAACTTTCACCACATACATTGACCAAAGGATTAATCTTGCATTCAAGTTAAAGAACCCAGTTGATTTTGAGGACAAATGTTGAAAATACAAGTAAGAAAAAATGTTTTTACAGTGCCTTGACCAAACTTTCCATTTAAGTCTAAATATCAGTGGTCTTGTTAAACAGAAGTAGAAAATAATTTCTACAAAGCAGGTTGGAGACCGTACAACTTGATCAAAGGTCATTGAGACCCATCGGTCAATAATCTGAGTCCACATTGCGCACTAGTGCCTATGTATGGAATATAACACAAAGGGGCAAGGTTACACAAAGGGCAAGCTATATAGTGCTGTTCACAATACTCCTGTTTTCATTAGATACCAATTTTGGTTAGTATTGCAGTGATGTGCCAGATGTCACACAGACATGTATTTATTGTTCTTCTTTCAAATAAACCTAAATGACTACATTGTTCAGAGTTTTAATTGTAAAGCATTGGGTTTCTTTAATATAGTTTTTAAAGTTATTATAATATTCTACATTTATGCTTATATTTCTCTTTTAGTGATCACAACAATCATGTGAGCAAGAAAAGAAACTATGATAGAGGTGAAGCTAGGTTCTCAAGATCCAGGAGCAAATCGCGAACAAGGTTTGTCAAAATATTTTGTGAATTTTTTTAAAATAATTGGATTCAAAGAAGTCCATTTCTTTGGTGTTTTCAAGATCCGGGTTATGGTTACTTGGTAACCAAAGCAAAATGGTGTTTTGCAGTAGCTTTGCTTCACATACCCTCAACCAACTTTCTAGAAGGATAGTCCTGTAAGATACAAAGACTCCGTATGATTTGGCGACCAATAGTTAAGGTCACAGACCAAAGGCTGTAGTTGTCAACAGTACAGAAATGTTGATTGTGGCATCTAAAGGTCACATGTTGTGATCACGAGTGGCTGAGTGGTCTAAAGCGCTTGCCATTATGGATTACTGCCGTCTCACCTCTGTCTGTGTGGGTTCAAGTCTTGGGTCTGGCCCGAGTCTCAGGCTCGGCCTGTGTAGGTGTATGAGTAAGCTTGCCAGTAGCTTCTTGTGGGGCAGTGGTTCTTTCTGGGGTTTTCCCGGGTTCTTCCTCCACGATTTATACTGGCTGCCATGTATAG
Organism: Megalonaias nervosa; assembly: GCA_016617855.1. Classification (NCBI taxonomy): domain Eukaryota; kingdom Metazoa; phylum Mollusca; class Bivalvia; order Unionida; family Unionidae; genus Megalonaias; species Megalonaias nervosa. Next base: position 14,333 of record JAECUM010006388.1, on the reverse strand, counting down.
CTTATCTTGTGCTGAAAAATGGTGTTAAACCATATAACAACAACAACTTAAGTGGTATGCATAAAGAATTAAAAGCTTGAATCAGCCAGTTCATGTAGACTGTTTGGTTTAGATTGGGATGTGGTGGTGGTGGTGGTGGGAGGGGTTTAGCTACTCAAAGAACAGTTCTGCTAAAATGGCCACATGCATCAAAACTTTTTATTTTTAGACAGACTGTTATTGGGTTGGTTAAAACAGAAGATTGATCTGCTGGAAAATACTGATAGTCTGTTGTCAGGGTAAACAGGTATGCAAGTTGTGGTTGAAGAAGCTGCAGTGTCTTGGTGGTTGTAGTGCCATACTCCTGACTGACTAAAAGGGTGCAGGTTCAGATATACAATCCAAGTAGTCTGTGTTGGTTACCATGGTGTGTCCTTGTGCAAGACATCAGCTGATTACTTGTGTTCCAGTTCCACTAATCAAACAACATTACCCTTGATGATAGAAGCAAGATGTATCACAAGGTTATGGTAATTGTCAGTTTGGTTGACAACAGGACATGAGAGATGTATTAATTGGGAAAAGAAACCAGTAATAATCCAGAAAAAAAAAGACTTGTAAACGTTCAAAAAGTATAGTTGTAGCCTATGATTGTAATGTTGGTATGTTAAATAGTCTCGTGTAAAAAAAATTCTTAATCTACTTTTGGCTAATATTATCTAGTATAGTATTATATATTTTATCTTAATTGTGGTGATGTTAGCACATTTGCTTGTTTTGTTTTTTCTGCCAACTGTGTTTACATTAATTTCTCTTATTCTGTATATTAAATTCATTTCATTCCTTCATTAAGGTCTCGCTCCAGCAGAAGCTACAGCCGCAGCCCTGTAGCAAAACATCGGAAACGTCGCTCACCAGGAAAGAAGAACAAGAAAGATCGGTATTCCTCTGACAGATCTTCCTACAAAGATGCTCATAAATCTCACAAACGAAAACGACAACGTTCCCGATCTCAATCTCGTAGCAATTCCGTGTCTTTGTCACCAGAGCATTATAAGCCTAATCGTAAAAAGTTGTCTAAAGAGAAGGAAAGGGAGAGAAAAAAGGATAGATATTATTCACCAGAGCACTCACATTCAAGGAAACACCATAATGGACATCGCAGTTCCTCCAGAGACACGTTCAGTGACAAATACACTGATAAATACAGAAGATGATAATGATTTGTTTAGTGCACACCAGTTATGCATCTGTGATTCTAATAATGAAAAGATGTATGTTATAAAATTACACTTAAAAAAGATATTCTCAGGGTATTATTTTTATTTTCACATTCTCTTTCAGGTACTTGAAGATTTGTTGCTGCTCAAAAATGTATTTATGTTCTTTATTGGCAAAATATTTACTCTCATTTCATTGAATTCATGTGATCAGCAAGCCATCATTCATGAGAAGGAACACTGCATTGAATAAAAACTTGTATTCACCAAAAAAAAAAAGCTTAATTCCATTGTAAACAAAAGCTTCGATTCATTAAAATATGCTACATGTCATAACTATTAATGTAAATAAAATCAGCCTATTGACAAAAGTATTAAAACAAGATGGAAAAGTGTGCATTTGTTAGGGTTCTTGAACAGATTTAACAAAGGTAATGTCAAGTTAGAGGATTCAGACAACTGGTGCAACATAGGAAGTGCAAACAATTTCATGGAAGTGTCTGCCTGACCTGGCCATGAATGGTAGGGCTTATGTGTCACATTTCCTGTAATGGTGGCACTATTAATTTGACCATGCTTTGGTGCAGTGTCAGCGTATTCAGAAAGTTGTGATGATGTATTCAGCAGAAACTTGGTATAATAACACTATAATTTGGTTTCTGCCATGCCTGCATAAAGACACAGTAACATAAGACGGTTCTCAGCCGAGAAAAAATTCTGCAGAACACATTTTCTCTTGCCCAATTTATGATTTTTATCTTTTTGTGGAGTACTGTAGCAGAAGCTAGACATAACCATCCTTTCCGTCCACATCCTCAATTAAGGTCAACACTAATGTGGGTGTTTTTTCATATATTGAGCTCGTAAATTTCTTCATAGATCAATAAAAGCAGGCTCAACAAAAAGGGGGCTTGTTTTTATTTCAGGTACCAATGTCAGATTTATAATCAGTTTGAGTATTAGTTGTGCCATAAGAAAAGAAAATGTTCAGGTTATTACACATGAAAAGAAAATATTTTGTGTAATTGTGAAAATTGTTTAATCATGATTTTAGAAATATTTGTCCAGATCATCCTTAATTGATTTTTCTGACGGAACTGCAGTGTTGGTTCCTCAGTTCGTGTGGTAGATTCATTTCATTGAAGTTGTTCAGTATGTGATATTTATGCAGAAGTACAGGAGAAACTGTACAAATTCTCTGATAATAAAGTTATGTACATGTACTTGAATAAGGACCAACAGAGATGCCAACCATTCCAAATTTTGCAGAAATGCTGTGAATATTTTGTGGAAATTCTGCATTCCGAATTTTATTCACCAATTCCTGCAACATTATTTTGTATGGGATAACATTTTGAAAAGGTTTTCTATGTGGTCACAGCTAGGGAGAAAAGTACTTAAGCACCAATACCTTGTTCTGGTAGATAGAATATTGTTTTTCCATGTGATAAACTTAGTTTAAATGAGCCCATTTTACCGTCAACGGGGGAAAAGTATGGCAGACAAGATAGAGAAGAGACGATTCGTGAGGACGACGAATGTTTTAATGGGGGTATTGCAGAATATTAAAGGAATTCAAGGCACTGGTATTAATTTAATTGAGCTTTGTTTTCTACTGTCTGTAGGTATGTATAGGCTCATAGGAAGATGCAATATGATTGTACAGAAGTTCGTTACTTTAAAGAATGGAATGTATGATCCATTCCAGATGGGCTGCCACGAGTAAGATGTATTGGTACTTTTTTAGAGCATGCTCATTGGTTGGCATTGTTGGACCAAATGTATTAATGTATATTTTAATCATGTTTTTCATATAGCTATGATGTATAGATGTTCATATTAAAAAAAGATTGTGAAAATGAATTTAAGATGAAGTAAGCTTGCAAATGTACATGTCCTTAGTCTCAAAGTAGATCTGGAATTTACTCAATAAAAATGTATGTTTATTAAAAAGATGAAATTTTGGCATGCCTCATGTTTTTTTATTGGACACTGGTGCCATGGATGACCTAATGCACTCTGCTTTACAGATACTAGCACATCGTAACTTGGTACATGTATGTGAGGAAATTTGCAGGTAGTTTTCATGGGTCGGTGGTTCTTTCCAGGTTTTTCATCATTGGGTCTGCTATCCCTTACGATATGACTACAGGTCTTAAAAAAATGACCCTTAAAATACAGACTTGCGGAATAAAAGCAGAAATGACGGAAATATGAGTGTTGCAGTAAAATCTGGATACAGGCAAGTATCAAATTAGATTTAGTGGAGTTTGCCTGGGAACCGGACAAACTTTATAGGAGTACCTCGGACACTTTCAACTGCACACATTTTTGTTCAAAATGTCTGCATGATCAAGCAGTCGTTTGTAGAATACCCAAAATGGCATCCAAGAAGCAACAAGGTATGAAGATGAAGGGGAAAATAAACCTATTAACAAGTGTTAATAGCTGGTACAAAAGATTAGAAAGCACAAGTGTTGCTTTGAGTGTCATGTTGCAGGAGGTGTTTGCCATCATTGTGTGAAAGAAAAAAATCAAAGAATAACGAATCGGGAGATCACAGGAAGCCATTATGTGAAACTACTGGAGGTAATTAAGGACTAATTCTTTACAAATTATTTAGTTAAACATAAGGTTTACTGCTGTTGCATCTGTCACAGATTACACTTCTGAGCATTTTTAATACATGCATTCCAGCTTTACAGTAGAAATATATATTTTGTTATGTTACTGAAAGAAAACTGGTCTTACAGAGAAAAAACTTGCATTACTTAAAAAAACTTGTTAGGTTTTCAGGTCAGTATCTTGTGCTGAAAATGACGTTAAACCCCACAGAAACACAATTGTATTGGTCTTGCATGTGCAGATTGTAATACAAAAGTGTTACTTGGGGTAGCATTGGTGTTGGGGAAGACCCTTAACATTGGCATTCCCTTGCAAAGCAGTTATAGCTTTAGATTAAGACCAAACGTAATACTCTGCATTTGCTAGTGAAGATGAGTACGATAAGACAAAATATAAATACGAGTCTAAGCAACAAGGGAGAAATGTATATATGGTTGAGCAGGTAAGTAAACATGGAAATAAGTTGGCTGATTTCTAGTATGCTTTTTGTGATGCACATGTAAATAAGCTGGCAAGCGTTATTAGTACATACATTGTATGAAGAACATGTATAATTCACTGGAGGGTTGACAAAACCAAGTTTAGAGCATGTGGACTTGGTATCCAGTTATTCTATATGATTTATGTCAAAATATGTTGTACCTATTACCTTTCAAAAGAAAAAATGACAAGTTATTTGGAATGTGGTACATTTGCCATCTTTGAAAAGGCAAGACCCGTTTGAGTGTACTTAATGCTGTTTACAGTTGGAAACAGATTTCCCAAATACTTTTAGAGTTTAACTCTATATGAGTGGATTTTGGTGCAAGGCTTTAGTTTCATCTATCTGAACTACTGAGAACATGTTTAAAATTTAATTTTGGAGAAGGAAGCTTTTAGGAATTTGTGTAAAATTTGTATCAAAAGTTATTTAACAAACGTATAAGACCTTACGGATCATCCATAAAGGACGTCTGCAAAGATTGGGGAAGGGGGGTTTTTGTTCAAATGCGGACAAGGGGGGAGGGGGTGTAAAGGACCTTGCGGATGTCCGCAAGCATGTATTTTTTGTTATGATATTCTGTGTTGAACAGCTGCTTTAGGCCTACTGCGTGTAATGTAGTATGTTTTGTGGACGTCCTTTATGGGTGATTCCTAAGTATAAATTATTTGTTAATTTCAATTTGTACGATTCGTGCCACAGAATATATATGAATGGGTTGGCATTAATACATAGGTCTGGCTCCCAGTGCCTGAGGTTGATTACATGGCTCACATATCAGCCCTGCTAGATGGGGGCGTCCGCAGCCCTGGGGGGTTGGGGGTAAGCCACATGCGGACAAAAGCGGAGAAGGGGAAGGGGGTAAGGAAAACAGGTATTATCTGCGGACGTACTTTATGGACAACCCCTTATGGACAGTGTAACATGGACTACAGAATCAGCATGTGTATGGCAGTATTACATCATATTTAATAGAAGTATGGTTGCTGATTGGGTGAAAATTACTGGAAATAATGATTGCATTTTTTCAGCAGGAGCTATTATATGGTTAAATTGTATGCATTAGTCGGCATGAATCTAAAGCTGTTATTATATTCGTCTTGCAACATAGGTACTACTGTACGGAAACTGTAATTTTATAGTTGGCACAATGGAATTTTTTGTTAAAAACCGAGGTAAATGGCATGTCATTTTCTTCATTTTAACGGTTCTGTCATGGGTAAATTGTTCACAAGACGTGAGTGTAGTTTGCACATCTAGCCATAAAAGTACTGTAATTTGTCCAAATGTCATGTCAGTATGCGCATGTGTGTGTGATTTGGATTTTTAAAGTAGCTTTAACAATTTTTCAGTCATATCGCTACAATGTCTGCAGTATAGCAGTTTATAGTGATGTCTAGCAATGGGCATCATGCTGCAGACATATAGCATGATGTCCCACCCAGTCACATTATCCTGACACAGGGCTGACCAGTCCTAACTCTTGGCACCTTATTGCTGATCTAGCAAGACAGCTGTTAATACCATTTTAAAAAGTCTTTGGTATGACTCGGCTGGGGCCCGAACCCGCGACCTACTGCATCAGAGGCAGATGCGATGGTCAATGGGAATTGACGAGGTTTTCCTTGGCACTATAACAATAGATGCACCTAATGGATAAGTACCTAGATAAATTGTGATCAAGCCCTTTCTAACCCATTTTATCAGCCATTTTGGCTGAATTTGTAATCTGAGACAGAAGCCTTCAGTCATGCAAGTTTTAGATGTTTGTATTTATAGCATTCATTTTTAGTTCCACTGGACTTTAAAGAAGAATGTTAACTGGGGTTTGTTATTTAAAATGGGCAATGCATTTTCTCAACAGCACTCGCCACAAATATCGAGAATTAAACTTGGAAATCTAAACAGTTGAATAAAATTTCTTAGCAATCAAATTCTAAGGATGAAAACTACAGTTGTACTAAAATATGTATAAAAACAGTTTTCAATTTTTTTAAATGTGGTATATCAACCCAGCAAAACCAGACCACTAAATACGGTTGCTTGATCAGTTAGGGTTGTATCTTGCTTCATTGACTTTGCAATTTAATGTTTTCTGTTTCTCTGTAATTTTCTTCCATTTTCTCAAAAGTTGGACGGATTTTATCAGACCGGATTTCTCTCAGCCTTTGGAACAATAACACATATGGTCGAGGAAACATTTTCTTTTGATAATCGATGAATTTAACTTGGGATTTCATTGACATCAAACGGACTGCCTGGTTTCTCAAACATGGTACAACTTGTAAGTTTTAAGAAGGTTTCAGTATTTAGTTGCCTTTTTTCTACAGCAATTACTGTACACGGCTTCCATACATTCATTTTTCAGGCATTGCTCTCTAAATGAAGAATGCAAATGATGCCATTTCTTTTTTTAAGCACATTCCATGATGAGTTAAGTTTTGAGAGAAACTCGATTATTTCATATTTTATGTGGAATTTGGTATGGACTTGGAGCTTATATAACAATCCTATGTAACAATACTGGATTATCTCCCTTTGTAGGAGTACTGTTGCAGTGTTATTTTTATTTCATTTAGCGTAGGATGTACACTACATATTCTCATAGTAACCAACATACATTTTGATATATTAAGACATTTCAGAGGGAATCTTTGATTTATTTTGTGGAAAATATTATCATTTTGTCATTTCAGCAGGATTCCAAATTGAAATAAACTTTACATATTCAAAACCGTAAGTGTGAGACAAGTAAGCTTGATTTTGAGTATGAATAATTATTTTGAAAGTAAAATCTGATTCTTTGTCACAGGCAAATACTTTTTATAAGTGCTATCGAACCAGCCTATGTGTAGTATGTTAAATACCGTATTTAAATGAGTGATCGTCACCGATTGGCTGAAAATAGTATGCTAAAGAATTAACAGGTTTTCAGTGGAAGGCTACATATGGGTAAATTGCAAACTTTAGTATGTTTTATCCTAAAATCATTTAGCTCTAGTGGTCATAGAAAAGAAGAGCTAATGGAATGGTCTTTCATCTGTTATCCGTCCATTCGTTCGCACAAGTTTGTTATTGCTAGTCCTCCTAAACTGCTTTCGGAATGCCATGAAACTTAACACATTCATCCCATGTTCTAGTAAGTCGTAAATGAAAGTGGTGCTCCACGGACATCTAATACGGCCTCGGCATCTTGTTATTGCAACTCCTCCTGAATGTATGGTCATATCAACTTGTAGTTTTCACTAAAAGGCTTTTTGTATGATGTCTAGTTAGTTATAAATAAAATGGTGCATATCTGGTTACCGATCTTCTTATGACTGAGTTTTCGCCAAAAGACTTCTAATGTTTACTTTGTCCTAAATGTAAAAGATGCCAATCTAACATCAATATGTGCACTGTCTGCAGTATGGCATTTTAAAGTGATGTCTAGCACTGGGGATAATGCTGCAGACATATAGCATGATGTTCCACCCAGTCACATTATCCTAACACCAGGCCGACCAGTCCTAAAACTAACCTCTTAATGCTGAGCGCCTAGCAAGGCAGCTGTTATTACCATTGTTAAAAGTCTTTGGTATGACTCGGTCGGGTTCGAACCCGCAACCTCCTGCATCAAAGGCGGACGCTCTATCCATAAGGCCACCGGAGCGGTTCAAGCACAGTCGAATAAAATAACATACATTTAGTCGCAAGTGCAAGATGATGCTTAATTCCAATTAAGATTCATCTGAAATCATGTGAATTTCACAACAATTATATATAAAATACCACATAGAAAGTTAAGAAAAAACCAAATATAACTTGATGTGTTCCAAGTGAAAAATTACTTGGTCTCGCCATGATAACATCTCTCTCTCTCTCTCTCTCTCTCTCTCTCTCTCTCTCTCTCTCTCTCTCTCATTCATCAATATAATACTAGGTAAAAAACCGTTTGACAGACATCAAGTTACCGAGGGCGAGGAAGAACACTGCTCATAATAGTCCTGCAATGTAAGACGTAGACCCTGATATTTATATTTATGACAGGGACGGGTCAACGTCTTACCGCCAACACAGGCGACAAGGCGGTGTTGTGGGACTGGCGACCTCGGCCCATAACATATTCGGCCCATTACAGACTAGCTTCATACAAATTTGATTTGGAAATCATCACTGTCAAGGTAGGTCCATTCCGGAGTCGATCCATAATAAAGTTGGCTCATTACAGATTCGGTCCATACAGTTTTAATTTTAATTTTAATTTACTGTCACGGTCAACCCATTCCATCCAACAATGTCGGTTTCGGCAAAAGTTTGTACTTTTTTTTATTATTCTTTACTTTGATCTTATTGGAACCGGAAGAAGCCAGGTTATGATTACAGTATTCGCATACCTTCCCGTTCCTTTGTACCTCCTGCCGATTTTAAAAACGAAAAGCATCAAGGATCTGAAAATGGACAAAACTTCGTCATTTCATTCACTGATGTATAATTTCTAACCTGATTGTCGCCAAGGTGTCCCCAACACTTTATTGGCGTTGCAACGCAAACGGAAGGTCCTGATGTCAACGAGCAATCAAAGTGCTCACTGTCCATTTATTATTTCTAGAATAGTCTATTTCATTAAAATTGTGTCGTCTGCGTTCAATACTTGCAAGGTTTAGTTTTAATATTTTTAAGACAAATTGAACAAAATAATTAGGTGGAACTCTTGTATATATGTGTTCAAAGAGATGTAAATCCAAAATGTACGAAGTTATTAAGACTGAACTACATCTCATCTGTTGTTTGAAAACACGGACTTGCTAAAGAAGGAACCTTTTGATTTGAAACGCCAACAAGGTGACAGAATTTGGAACCCCCTGACGACAATCAGGTTAGAGCTTATAAATCAATGAAAGAAATGACTAAGTTTTGTGCATTTTATATGTCCTTGATGCCTTCTGTTGTTAAAAGCGGTGGGTGTAAAAAACAAACGGCATAGTGTGAGAATACTATAAATTTTAGCGAAGACACTGAAGGCAAGTTCGTAAAGTTACTTTATCAGTAAGTCCTTTGAAGGTCGATCATGATCCATTACTTAAAAAACAGCACGCTAATTTCAAAGTTATTTTCAACCGTTTTAAGAACGATCTCGGGAGATAATTTGATAAATTTAAACAAAAAATGTCAAAGCTTACAGCGTTTGAAAGTTGTTACGTTGTAAGAAGTTAGGCTATCAAAACTCTCGAAAAGGATCAAAATATTCCATTGACTGAATCTGAGATCTTGTAAAGATGAAACTTGAACGCATATATGGCTGAATCAATATTAGCATGGTTGATTGCTAGCACTCCGTTCGAATGCCTATTTTTAGACAAATATAGGCCATAACTCGCCAAACGTGGTCACAATTGAGTGATTATCGAATTCATCTAAATTTGTGATTGGTTAAAGCTTTACATTGATGTCGGTGCAATCAGACAACAAAAATTGCTACCAATGTTCAAGTATTTACAAGGAATTTGTTTGTCAATTTGATGCTAATGAAGTGCCATTAATGTAGGAATGAAAAGTCAGTGTGCTCTCAGTTCCTTTCCTTTGGCTGTAGCAACATTGGGTTTTTAATAAATAGAACAAACAAAAATTTGGGCGCTGTAGGGGTTTCAGATTTGTAATGTGAGTAAACACGAACGGCGGAAATATTGAAAACAAACGAAACCACCCCCCCCCCCCAAAAACAACATACACAGTTTTCATGCTCACTCCACTAAGTGGTGGACAACGAATTTCAAGCGAGAGTCAGGCGCACGTAATGTGTAGAAGACATTTTATTAGAAATGAAAATGAACTTGACTTATTCAATCTTGAAGTATATTTAGTTCACTTGACAAAAATTACAGTCGAAAAATTCAATTCTAGAGGAAATATATGTTTTCGATAAAACTATCTCTTTGACACTTTGTGTATACTACCTGCTTGTCTGTACGTGTCTGTCTGTATCTCTTTGTGGACGTTTGCTCTCTTACTTTATACTTCAGGTATTTTTAAATGACTTCCCGAGATCTATATTAAACTTTTGTAAGTATTTACACGTGTCCATTGGAAAGATTGTCTTGCTGAGAGGTGTGACTATTTCCACAATTGATCAATAAAAATGCAAAATGATTTAATTGCGAATATTTAAAAAAAATACCAAGCCTCAATTTAGTACGAATACTTTTATCTAACTTAAATGCGGGCATAATAAAGATTTAATATTGATGTATGTATCAGATGTGAGTATCCTCAAGTATACTTGCAATAGGTGCAGCTGAGTACATTTTATTTATTAATCGTATTGCTTTACTCGATCTGGCAGACCTTTAAGCGTACTGTCTGCTCATTTGAGGTTCGGGCATATCACGTGGTCCTGTGGAATGTCGCTTTAAAGAGTATATCACGTGGTCCTGTGGAATGACGCTTTAAAGAGTATTTAAGTTGTTATATCTTCCTTTTGGACTTTGTACCATGGACTTGTTTGAGTATGCAATTGCTTTTGATTGAAACGGGGAAAATATTGGATACAACAGAATAATTCTATAATAGGTAAGTTTCCAATAGATTATTTTCCTTGTCAACATGTTGCATATAGTATTTAAAATGGCTTTAAAATAATATTAGTGCAAAAATATTTTTATTTTTATTCTGTAAAGTCTCATATGCCGCATCTTGTATGAATTGCTAATCATTTAAAGTATTGGCGTTTATCGTTTCTATACTTTTTGTTTCCTTTTATACATCTGCTGCTGTAAACAATTAGAGACTGACTTAAAGTACTGAAAACCAATTGGTACTTTAAAGTATATACAAACTATGTGAAATTTGCTATTTTGCAATCGAGAAACTGTTAAGCATGAAACGAACGGTGTGCATATTGCATGTTTTAACCAATCATAAATATTAGGGACCACCTCTTACACTGAAGGACCAATACATAAACCGGATATGCAGCCACTACCAACATCATAGATGCAAAATATAACCAGGCAAATAACGCGTAAAGAGTGCTATGTGTATGTATCTGGAACTTTTATAATGGTAACATACTTTCTAAAAATGAACACTGCACACATATGGAGTACAAATCCTTTGGTCACTTGCCAGGACAACAGACTTCAATATATTTTGTCTTGGTTCGGTGATCCACAGTTTTACAAATACGACAGATGCAAAAATAGTCGATAAATAAACTGAAGAATACAAAATTGTACCACTCCGTAAAGTAAAACGTCACTCTTCTTCAATAAAGAAGAAGTAAGAGAAACAATAACTTGACATAATTCACACACACACACAAATGAAATACACGTTGTGAATCGGAATCGAGACGACGCCATTTTAGCTTTACTTTCACTATATTTAACCCGCTACGGAGAGCTAAAAAGATATATATGCGATATCTGTACTATTGCGAAGTGTATATCTTACAAATATTTCATATCCCTGCTTGTTTATATGGAAGACACGCAAATTTAAGAACAAATATCAGTGTATTTCTTTATAAGCAAAATAAGCAAGAAGATTATACAAAGATATAAACCTGTTTTCACCGAAAATGACGCTAAATTTGAGCCTTTCACACTAACCTTATACAGCCTCTATAACTTTGAAATCAACATTTTAGAACATTTTGAGGTTATTTGATGGAAAGGGGAAGTTCATTATTGTTTTTCAAACTAGATGGGTTGTTTCTAAAAATATATTTCTGACTGAAAACGGAGAAAAAGAAGATAAATCGATCATGAAACAGTAGGTCCCAATATTTTTTTCGGCCTAATATCTTTCTTACACCCAAACTTTGACCAAAGGTTGGCAGGTGGGTATATATCTGACAAGTCCTAAATTTAGAACAAGAAAACCCCCTACATTTATCTACCTATATATAAATGTATATCTAATTAATGTATTTTTATATTTTGTTTCATGAGAGAGAGAGAGAGAGAGAGAGAGAGAGAGAGAGAGAGAGAGATCATCAAGTGAAATATTATTTTAATTATCATATGTAATTAATATATTGCATAGTTAATGTTCGTCAATAAGTGTACATTATATTTCAAGATAATGATCAGTTGTAAGTTTTAAATAGGTTGTTTGTTTGGATTTGAGTTCTGAACCCAGCATTGATTATGACATTAGAAGGTTCTAAAAATGAACCTGTTCACAGTTTGGGGTTATTTTTCGTTGGGATGATTGAATAGTGCGACATAAATTAGGCGAGGTCGCATTGCGACGTAAGTTAGGTGGGGATGTATTGCAACATAGATCAAGTCTGGATGTATTGTGCCAAAGAATCGTGATGATGTATATAAGAGGGAAGAATTAACAATTATTCATTGTTATTCTTGTTTTTATTTTATTTTCAGTCTGAAGATGCATTTTATGTTGTGTTTAGATTTAATTTGAGTGGAAATATTTATTTAAATTATTTATTAGAATTACAAATTGCTCATATGCCTGTTTGGACGAAAAACACTGTTTTGGGATTATGAAGATTCGTTCAAAGACATTCTGGATTACATAATTGAGGTACGGAAGGATGTTGGAACATCGGTACAATCAAGGCTAATTCAAGACCTGGAAATTCATTCGGAATACTATAATCTTTTGGACTTGTGATAGAAATTTTAGGACTATTCGGGATTTAATTCACAATACTCTATGTTCCTCTTAAAATTTTAGTTTTAAAATTTAAATTATTTGTTGAATTTTATTAAACTTGTTGTTTTTGCTTTTTCTGTTACTTTATGACCATGGAGTCGTAACAATGCGTATATACATACAAGCATGTATGCATGCATCCATTCATATACATATGCAAAGATAAAAAAAGGAGATTACAGTTCATGTGAAATGTTAATGCGGAAACAAACGTTTATAAAGTTATCATATTTTTCAAAAGTTTTCTATGTGCATTAGTAATGGCACAACGTATGTGATATATTTTTTCGATTTCGGGGAATTTATATAGGTTAACGACTTCTATACCGCAATATTTTATTACTATTTTTTTTTACAGCGGTTGTCACATGCGAGATATGTCACAAAGAAATATAACTAGAACGCTAGTGTGAACGTTTTTACGAGTTGAACCGGCTAGCGTAAAACTTTAATTTTTGGGAAATATAATTATTAGTTTCTGGAAGATATAATTAATACAGTCTTTGATAGCGTAAATATTTTCGTAAAGAAAAATCAGTCACGCCCATATTGTTAATTGTGGCTATACTTTTCTGTGCAATCAAAAACTACTGCAGGAATAAGATTATTGATTGCCACTACACTGTGTATATATTCTGTTTATAGTATTTAGAAAGATTTAATGGATATGTCCAATTGTGGCATCATTATTTCAGTTCAATGGAGTGTGCGTAACGTTACAGAAAAAGTAAATGGCTGTTTCGTTTTAAACGCGTCTTACAGATTTGTCAATGAGACTCTCAAAAATGTTATCTGACTTTGAGCTTTGCTCAAGTTAGAGTCAATCAGTTCGAAACGGCTTGATAGCGGTTCAGCACGTAATCTAGCTAGGTCAATCAGTACGAAACAGTGTGTTTGAGGGAAACTTTACTTCAACCAATGCATCTGTGCTCCATGTTTATTGTTTATCTTTGTTATTGTGATAGAATGTTCAAGGGGTGATGGAAATCGGGAAGATTTTGCTACTTTCTGTGCACAATCCTCGCAGCCAAAGGTCAAAATAGTCGACGAGTCTGGATAAAGGTAAATAGAAAAGTGCTTTTGTGAACATTATGATTATCTTTCTTCATTACTCAGGAACAATGACATTGTACTGTATTATTGGAATCTAGTCTTAATTTACAACCTTGTAAATATGTTCATATTTAATCTTTTGGACCTAAGACGCAAGGTACATGCCCTAATCATCTTATTATTAGTGAGCACTGCTTATTAAAAATGTTGATATTGGAAAGATATTGTTAGCTTGTGTTTTGCATTTTAAACTCTCTCTCTCTCTCTCTCTCTCTCTCTCTCTCTCTCTCTCTCTCTCTCTCTCTCTACAACAC
>JAECUM010006386.1:0-10409 GCA_016617855.1 Megalonaias nervosa | reverse complement strand
GAGTTAGGCATTCCTGCTTCCCTGACGCCACAGCAAGGACAAGGCAGAAAAAGACGACGAAAATACCCCTTCAGAGGACTTCACGCCCCTAGAGCTAGAAAGACTAAGAAAAGAAAAACCGTCCGAGAGTTAGACGTTTTGATTATTAAAAAAGGAAAATGATGCACCGAGAGTCTTGTGCTTGTTCCAAGTCGGAACTGGATCTGTTTGCCATACCACCCACCATGATGACGATGCAAGAATCCCAATGGGTGGAATTTCATCCCGTCTCCTCTTTGGTGGATTCCGCTCCCATCGAGTTTGAAATCAAAGGACAGCCCGAAGATTACATCGATCTGAATAATAGTTACTTGTATCTAAAGCTGAAAGTGATCAAAACCGAGAACACCAATCCGGGAGCCGATGCCGCAGTAGCTCCCGTCAACAATTTCATGCATTCCTTGTTCAGCGAAGTGGATTTGTACTTGAATAACAAACTGATCAGCAGTAGCACGGATGCTTACCCTTACCGAGCGTACCTAGAAAATCTCTTGACGTACGGAAAAGAGGTCAAGAACACTCATCTGGATGCTTGCGTGGTATGGAAACCTGACACTGCAGGTGAGAACACGTTTAACGACAGAGCCCTGACAGCCGATGACGATCCTCACAATGTGGGTTTTAACGATCGTCGAAGGAGAATCCTGCAAGGTCGTAGTTTAGAACTGATGGATCGTTTGCATTTGGACATGTGGTTGCAAGAGAAGTATTTGCTGAACGGAGTGGATATTCGCCTGAGACTCAATCGCAGCAGTGTCGCTTTCCATTTGATGGCTCAAGCCAACGAGTACAAAACCAGCATCCAAGAAGCCAGACTTTACGTGCGACGTGTAGAAGTGTTACCTAAAGCGGGAAACGACATCAGTCAAACATTGAGCAGATCGACCGCCAAATATCCGATACGACGTGTCGAAGTGAAAGCATTCACCATTGCTACTGGACTCCGATCCAAGATCGAAGATCATCTGTTCCAAGGACAGTTACCCAAACGTTTAATCGTTGGTATCGTCAGTAATGCAGCCTTCAACGGAGCCCACGATCAAAATCCTTTCCAGTTTAAGCACTACAGAGTGTCCAAAATTGAAGTCAGTCGCGATGGCAAGACTTTGTGTACCAGACCCTTCGAACCTAACTTTGCCCAGAAGAATTACTCGAGATCGTACTTGTCCCTGTACGAAGCTACGGGGCAACTAGGAACCAACACCAGTCACGGTATTTCGTACGAAGATTATGTCGGAGGTTACACTTTGTGGGCCTTTGATTTCACTCCAGACCAAGGCAGCGACGAGGGACATTTCCACCCTATAAAATCGGTCAACTGCGTGTGGAACTTCAGTTTGCAGAAGCTCTCACCGAGACGGTCAACGTCATCTTGTATGCCGAATTCGATAATACCATAGAAATCAACAGTTTGAGAGAAGTCATTCTAGACTATTAGACACAATGGAAGACTCCTATCCCTCTTTAAACAATGGAGAATCTTTGGACATGGAATGGGAGGATAGCGTGAAAACAGAACCCCAAGACGAAGTCAAAGAGGACGAGGTAGTCGTCAAGTCCAGATGGCCAGAACAAGAACAACATTTAGTGTCCTGTTTTGCTAAACACCTGGCGGATAAAATTACGGAACTGAGTAAGAAAGATTGCTATGGATGTCAAAGCGATCATCCCAGTCAAATTCAACACGATAAATGTATGATGATGAGTCAAGAAGAAAAATTGGACGAGTATCTGGACGACGCTTGGAGTCTCATCTCAGAAGAAACCGTGTTGCATGAGTGGTATGAAGGCTTGCGTGATCATTCCTGTCCTCCACTGACTACTCTAGAGATCTATCGCATCGAAGCTCTCTTAGCCCAGAGTGCGGAGACAAGGCAAAGAAACGGATATTTGACAGATCGTTTCAAACAAAAAGTCAGAATTGAATTGATGACTTATCATTACCTGTGAAAAAAACAAAAACAACACAACAGAACATGGATACCTGGGAACTTTATTACCTTTTGAACAATAGTTCGTATACTGCTTCTTGGAATCCTGTCGTGTGCGCTAAAGATGAACTACCTCATCGCAAACCTAAAGACCATCAAGCTTATGTCATCAACACGGACGAAAGTCATCTTCCAGGCACTCACTGGGTTGCCGTCTACTTCCCTCAAGAGAATTGTGTGGAATATTTTGATTCGTATGGATTACCCCTTTGGAAGACGATATCATTGACTTTATGAGAAGAAATGCCCAGACGACACGATACAATAATGTGAAATTACAAGGCACAGATTCCATGGTGTGTGGACAATATTGTGTATATTTTTTTCATCAACGCAGTCTTGGATATCCTTTAGAACATTTAGTGACTTATTTTGATCGTCACTCTTCTAGAAACGATGAGAAAATAGATCGATGGTTTTGTGACCATTATAGTTATCTTTTGTCTTTAGCTAGGAAACGTAGTGTACATCAATGGCCTCATGACTTCCATCAATGGAAATCTCACATGATTTCACAACGTTGTCAACCTTGTCAAAAATAATTGGTTTGATGTTACTTGTTACTTGTGAGTTATGACTTGTTACTTGTTACTTGAATAAAAAATGTTGTGTTTTGAAAAAATGTGTCTGTCGTTTGTTTTAAAAAAAACACTGTGAATATATGCTCTTTGACTTCTTTCTATCCCTCATCATGACATTCGCTATCATAGCGTTCCGACACTAAAACCGAGTAGGGATGTTTTCTATCGCGTCCGCGTTTGAACCATATAAAGCGGGTGGGTCTCCAGTCTGACCATTCACTGTTGACTCGTCAACCTATGAAGATGCCTTCCAGACTAGCCCAGCTGAACGAAGCTTATGTCAATTTGCATCGTGTCAGGCTAAACCTGATACCGAAGCCTGAAGAAATAGAGAATGTTAGAATGCTCTCCACAGTCCAAGGTCTGATAGAAGAGATGTTTAGAGAGGAAATTAAAAAGAACAAGAAGAATGGACTGAGAAATACAGACTTCAGAAGAAGCAGAGAGAAGAACAACAGCAGCAGCAGCAGCAGCAGCAGCAGCAGCAGCAAGAACCAGACAGAGGTTTTGTGGACTGTCGAGTAGACACCAAAGAATTCTCTTTCTCTTTTCGCAGAAGCAGACCGTATCCAATAGGAAAGCCTACTGCCAGACGGGGACGCAATCTTAGACAGTAAAAAAAGATTGCCATTACTTCCGTGAACACAAAAAAAACAGCCCTTTTCAGGGCTACCCAATACTCTCGAAAAGACATACTCATTCAATTTGCCAAAATTTGTCATTAGAAAATAGAAGTGTGTCTATAAGCACTTCGTTTCTTTTGTCAGTAAAACAAAATATTTGTGTGTTTGTATGTTTTAAAAAAAATAGAAGTGTGCCTATAAGCACTTCGTTTCTCTGTCTTGTCCAATCGTGTCTGCCTGTGTTTGTAAGTAAAAAGTAAAAAAGTCAACGTGAGTGCTTCTTTTAAGTCCGCGTGTTACATGTGATGGTAAATTTGAGTGCTAGGGAATGTTTACTTTCACGTCCGTGCTTCAAGTATATAAATTGGTGCGATCGTCAGTCTGGTTACCCACGTTGACGTAGCAACTGCAACAACAACATGAGTAGACTCACAAAACTAATAGAACTTCAGATGCATCTGGAGCATGCCAGGCGTCTCCTGGATGAACTGACTATGGAGGCGCTTGCAGAAAGTGACAAACTTAAGGAAGAGGAGGAGAAGAAGAAGAAAGAAGAGGAGAAGGAAAAGAAGCGAGGGATACTACCTCACCTCATGCTAAGACCTCTGTGTGAGGTCAAACCTGAGGTGAGGACAACAACGTCTCCACAACCAAGAGTCACTGTCCTCCAAACAGAAAACTGGGAGGAGGAATTAGAAAGGCAGAGGCAAGAGTGGGAGCCTCGACGTCAGCATCCCAGGGTGATAAATAGAAGAAGAAGAAGGGAACAAGTATTCACTATCCCTCAAACTGAGGAGTGGGATAGTGAAGCAAATCAACCTCCCTCTGCGCTCCCAACCACACGCATCAATTGGGAGCAGGATTGGAGCCGGCGATGCGTGTGTGGTGCCCGCCCTGGGAGATGTCACCATTAGCCGGGTGCATCTGAAGTTTAAAAAAACAGCCCTTCTCAGGGCTAACCAGATCTCTAGAAAAGAGAACTTATTCAATTTGCCAATTCGTGTGAATGTAGTGTGGTGTGACTATAAACACTCACTCTTTACTGATGTGTGTGTGTGTGTGTGTGTGTGTGTGTGTGTGTGTGTGTGTGTGTATTTGCATATTTGCATGCGCGTTCGTTGGTGTGAATAGTATATGGGTGTGTGTTTTTCTTCTCTTCCTTCGTTGGTGTGATAGTATATTGTGTGTTTTATGCTTGCTCGTTCGTTGGTGTGGATAGTATATTGTGTTTTATGCTTGCTCGTTCGTTAGTGAGGATAGTATATTGTGTGTTTTATGCTTGCTCGTTCGTTGGTGTGATAGTATATTGTGTGTTTTATGCTTGCTCGTTCGTTGGTGAGGATAGTATAGTGTGTGTTTTATGCTTGCTCGTTCGTTGGTGAGGATAGTATAGTGTGTGTTTTATGCTTGCTCGTTCGTTGGTGAGGATAGTATAGTGTGTGTTTATGCTTGCTCGTTCGTTGGTGTGGATAGTATATGGGTGTGTGTTTTATGCTTACTCCTTCGATGGTGTGGATAGTATATAATATGTGTTTTATGCTTGCTCGTTCGTTGGTGTGGATAGTATATGGGTGTGTGTTTTTCTTCTCTTCCTTCGTTGGTGTGGATAGTATAATGTGTGTTTTATGCTTGCTCGTTCGTTGGTGAGGATAGTATATTGTGTGTGTTTTATACTTGCTCGTTCGTTGGTGTGGATAGTATATGGGTGTGTGTTTTTCTTCTCTTCCTTCGTTGGTGTGATAGTATATCGTGTGTGTTTTATGCTTGCTCGTTCGTTGGTGAGGATAGTATATTGTGTATGTTTATGCTTGCTCGTTCGTTGGTGTGGATAGTATATGGGTGTGTGTTTTTCTTCTCTTCCTTCGTTGGTGTGATAGTATATTTGTGTGTTTTATGCTTGCTCGTTCGTTAGTGAGGATAGTATATTGTGTGTGTTTTATGCTTGTTCGTTCGTTGGTTAGGATAGTATATCATATGTGAAGTGACTGCAAGGTATGTTTTCCTTCACGTCCGTGCTTGAAGTATATAAAAGCATAGCGTTCGTCATTCGCGCCATTCTACACAGAATAAAAAATGACTGGCAGCATAGAATTGTTTAACAAGTTAACAGATAGTTGGTGGTGGATCATGGATGGAGCCTACGTGCTGGACAGACTTGACAAAGAATGGAAGTTCCCAGGTAGCCTAGACTTGGTGAACAGTTTAAAAGCAGCAAGTTATCATTTGCAAATGATAACAATAGAAGAAGCGGATAAGTTGAGAGGAATCATCAATCCTAAATACTTTAGAGTGGGGACCTTAAAGCAGGTTCTGGATACTGTGATCCAAGTGAAATGTTTTTTGGAAGACATCTTCCATTTAATGGAGTGGCCTTTTGTCAAAAAAGGCTTAGATAATATCAAGAAAGGCGAAGACCTAATGAGAAAAGTACTGGAAGAAGAAGTAAAGAAGATCAAGGAAACGTGGAAGGAAGAAAGAAAGGACAAAGAAAACCAAAAAAAGAAAGAAGAGTTTGAGAAATTGAACAACAATTGGATGAAAGTGCAAGACAAATTCAGAGCTCTCGGACATCCTGACTGGATGCCCGAAGAAGAAAAGAAAAAGAAGAAAGGAATTTTTGCCAAAGTGAGAGCATGGTGGAAGAAGTGGAGACAATAGAAGAAGAAGACAAAGGCCCTTTTCAGGGCCACTTCCAATACCTCGAAAAGATCTTAATTTTCATTTGGTCTCCCCCTAAACGAATATATATATATATATATATATATATATAAAACCCTTCCTCTACTAAAAAGGCCCAGGGTGTTCTAGTCCCTCTACTCCATTTTTCCATTGACGCTATACAGGCCCAGGGTGTTCTAGTCCCTCTACCTCATTTTTCCATTGACGCTATACAGGCCCAGGGTGTTGACCTACTTTCTTGACGCTATACTGGCCCAGGGTGTTGACCTACTTTCTTGACGCTATACTGGCCCAGGGGGGGGTCTGTAATGCTAATTCCCATTGACGCTACGGTAACCCACTATACTACTCCCTATATTATCTAAGCTATGTTGAATGTCATTAATTACTTGTTGACTAGCGGGGTTTCCTGCTCTCCAGATTCCGCTGTCATCTGCGAATTGTGAAATTTCGACCTTTTTGGAAATTAGGTTGGAGTCTAAGTCGTTTATCATGAGGTTGAAGAGTGTGGGACTGATCACGCTCCCTTGAGGTGTGCCATTGTCTAGGGTGTGCGTTTCAAAGCAAGTGTCTCCTACTCTTGTGACAATTTTGCGATTTGTCAAAAAGTTTTCTATAAAGTTGAACATACGTCCTGTTATTCCAAAGTGGTTTAATTTCGCTATTAGGCCTTTTGTCCATACAAGGTCAGATGCCTTTTCCAGGTCAAGGAAGACAGCTATAAGGTGTCTGTCTGATTTTATTTTGGTGTTGAATGCCAATTTGATTGCAGCTTCTAAGCGGATGAGTTGGTCTGTGGTTGATCTCTTGATCTAAATCCACATTGGTTTTCTGAGAGTAAGTTATTGCTTTCCAGATGGTATTTAAGCCGGTTAGTAATGACTGTTTCCATGATTTTACATATATTGTTTGTCAGGGAGATAGGTCTGTAGGAGTTGATGTTGTTAGGGTCTTTTCCAGGTTTAGGGATCGGAATTATTATGGCGTGTTTCCATTTATCAGGTAGCATGCCTTCACACCAGATCTTATTTAATAGCCTTAGGATGTTTGCTGTTATATTTCCAGGGATGTTTTTATATATTATGTATCCTAACTGATCTTCTCCTGGTGATGTTTCTTTTTTCTTTCACTAATGCTATTTCCCATTCCTGGAGAGTGATTTCACTATTTAGGTTGGATGTTTTTGCTCCGTGGTCCTAGAATAGGTGTTTTAGGTTTTTTTCTACTTTTGTGCGGTGTAGTTGGAAATTATTGGTGTGGTTTTTGTCACTGCTCATTTCAGAGAAATGGCTGGCTAGTTTATTTGCTTTATCCTTATTGGTGTTGGCTCCTGAAATTTTGGGCGTATTGCTTACTGTTTTACCCCTAATTGCTTTTATTTTGTCCCACACCTGTTTAGAGTTTGATTTAATGTTCAGTTCTGAACAGAATTGCTGCCATGATTTTTCTTTTGCCTTTTTGATTATTTGTTTGAGGGTTTTATCCAGCAGCAGGGAGGGTGAACAGACCACTCTTATGATTAAGCCAAATTTTAGTGATAATTGAGACAAGTGGTCTGTTCGACTGCCGTACCGCGAAATCATTTGTCTTAATCATAATGCAAATATATTCATTACCAAATGTCTGTCCACCCCCCCCCCCCTTGCTGCGGTGGACCCTACAACTTGGTTTTCGAGCAAATTTTGCATTATGATTAAGACAAATGTGTAAGGTTCGACTGCCATACCGCGCATATCATATTCCCTTCTTGTCTGCTGTTATCTTACACACACATGTGGTCATTCACCCTTCCTGCTGCTATGAATTTATCCAGATTAACTATTGCATGTATATACATGAAGTGAGTCATACATACATGTACTGAGATAGGTATGCGTACCGATTTTTCAAGGACATGTGTGGTAGTTCAAACAATAGCTGTGTTTATCGCCGCGGATATCTCCCCGGATATCTCCGGGAGATAGGTATTTGTGTGCAGTTTATTTCCCCTGACTTTGTCAGGGTTTTAATTTTAAATATAATACATTTTAATCGGTTCATACATATAATGGCAAAATATCTTAATAAAATTATAAATATTTATTTATTTGTAAAATCAGACATCAAATGCTATTGCACAATAATCACATATAATAATTTCTAAAACGTATATCCTTAGTCGAGTTCGTTAGCTCAATGTTAAAGTTGCTGGAAACTTTAATACTGATGTTTGCGGTTCGACCCCAGATCTCGCCGAGATGGGTTCGGGTCCCCGGGTCGCCCATATCTTTTAATAAGTAGGGGGGGAGGCATCCCCTGAGATTTCGATAAGCCACCACGTATCTCGTGGTCGGATTCTATTTTGGAATTCTACCCCGGGGTTTCGTGGGGTTTTATCGAAATCGCAATGCCTAGACAGCCTTCTGAATTGCTAATATTTCACTTTCGTCGATTAGAAATTCGCCGGGAGGTGTGTCTATGCAAATTTGCCCCCCTAAAATAATCAGTAGTATGCCTTGAGCTCTCTGCCCCATGGAAGAACCCCCCAAATAAACATCCAGAAAGGGTGTTAGCCAAAAGAAACAGAACATGGGCGTGCTGCATAATACGTCATAAGAGAGACGACAATGTAAGGACCCCATGAAAGTCACACAGGCTATCGAGGGGCTCCATTGAAGGGTAATCGCTGGGATCTACTGATTATTTGTGATAAATTAAAATACAGACAAACATGCATACATACAGACATACATAGAAAGGGGAAATAATTATCTAGCAGAGGAGGAGCAGAGTTATCGCGCTTTATGAAGTATTTTTGGTGATTTCAAATTCAATTAAATATCTGTTATAAATATTATTTAATAATGAATATTGGAGAACCACACTCAGCTAGATTAGCACGAGAAAGACTAGAAGCAATTAGAAAATATTTACCTGTTCGTGATGCTGTCAAGCAACAATTACAACAACGACAAGAATCTCATGTTGAGTTTGAGGAGGATACAAAACAATTATTTAAACCTATTACAGAGACAACTAAACCTCTTCTTCCTGTGTTAGAAAAAACTTCTGAAGCAACTGGAAAAATAGCAGAAAGAACAAAACAGACAAAAAGAATTTTACGGGAACTTCCAGCTGAAATAACTGCTGCGATGTCAGTCCCGGAAATACCTGAAGATGATGAAGATCAGCCTGGAGGTGCTGAAGCACCACCCCCCAAACAAAAGAGTCATTTAATAAGTAATGCTGAACTGATAAATAAATTTGATAAAAACGTAATTAATTTAATTGATAACTTTTCCCATCTAGATCAACTAGTTAATTTTGCTTTGAATAATTTTAATCGAAGAGATGAATTAATGAAACCTGAATACGCTAAAGATATTAAAAACAGTAAACAATGGCAAAAATATGTATATCGCATATTTATGAATGTTGAACGAATTAAAGAGAATAGTACATCATATCAGGAATATGTTATGAGAATTAATAATTCAATTCAATTAAAAAAAGAGATGACAAAACAACAACAAAAAGCACCAAAACCAAAAACACTATCGGAACCAATTGAAGAGGAAGAGGAAGAGGAAGAATTTTATGATAATTCCGGCGTAATTGGAAGTGGTTTATGAAGTGGTCTTATTACTTGTCCCAATAATGTTCTTGCTGATGTTGATCGATTAGAAATCCTCATTGGAGGAAAACGAGCTGGTAATAATTCCCTAGAAATAATTAATGAAGCGGCCGATATCTGTAGACGATTATTTACAGGCGGTATCATGGACGTTGATGTTTAACAGTCTCTTATTAATGAAATTGCCGATGACTACTACAGCGACTGAGTATGTAATTAAATATAATAACTATAATAAAATGATAGTACATAGTACTCAACGTGGACCAACTATGGTCAGGGTGATAAATTCACGATTACCAGTATATAAAACGACATACGGAAATGGACTAGGTGATGTTGTTCAGGGTCTATTTAGAAGGATAGCCCCAAAAGCAATACCGATCGCAAAGCAACTAGGAATGAAAGCTATTGATGTTGTTCGTGAAAAAGGTATTGGTGCTATGGGTAATCTCGCTGGTAAAGCATTTTCAGCGATCAAAGATAGATTAACACGATTAATACGCAGACCTGCGGTCCGACCTCAATCTGTAAAATTACCTAGTACAGAAATTATGCCTGCAAATGTCAGTAAAATAATAAATCAAGTTGCTAATCAAAAACTAGCAGAGTTGGCTGATGTGCCTTTATCAGAAAAAGAAAAAAATATAACTGCTAGTCTGATAGCAGGAAGTGGTCTCACTTCCCGAAGTAATCTTCGTTTTAGACGATAATAAATATAATAAAGATGTTTAAACGTATATCTGATTCCGCATTTGACATGGACGCACCAGTACTTAAAGATGAGTCTGTGCGTGATTATCAATATTATTCTTATGATGCTCGAATTCCAGATCAGCGTGGACGAATTGAACTACAAATTCAGGATACAAGTAGGTATTTC
>JAECUM010006385.1:0-26964 GCA_016617855.1 Megalonaias nervosa | reverse complement strand
TATATATATATATATATATATATATAATAGCTGGGCAGCTTTGGCTTGATTATTCTAATGTTGCACTCTTATACGGGTGAATTGGTATAAAAATAGAAGTCACATATTATTTTTTTATTATTGGTTTTGTTGTTTCCATAGCCGAGTGAGAGGGTAGTAAAAGAAAAGTACGCTCTTGCAATCGGTAAACATTTATATTTACCATCCGCAGGTAATTTGAATTAGAAACATTAAAAAAATAATTTCTTCATCATATCGACCATACATGTAATAATACTAAGATATTTAGCGGGAGACAAACTCTAATCCAGAGGAAGTTGACTTTTCGAAAAACTATTGTATGCAGGTTTATTTTCTTTTTCTTACCTTCTAACTAGTATTTTCAATACAATATGTCTGTTGAAAAACGTCACTGATGCAATAATTATTTGGATGCTTACAAGTGTGAAGAATGTACGAAAACCAGCAGAAGTCTGAACCATAATTACACACAAAGGAGGACTCTAAAATGGATAAACGTTGAACAAAACTAAGTTTGTATATATGTTGTCGCAAATTGGTATTCCCCTCTGTCCTGCCCTCGCCCCTCGTTTCTTCCTCTTCTTAACACCGATTTCACTGCTATTTTAATAAAATATATTACATTTTTTGTATCCTCATTACCGCGACCATTTTCTACAAATGAAAACAAATTGAACGCAACATGTCGATACGTTAGGGCAAAAACTTAGTCACGTTATGTATTAATGTTTCATGATTATGTTACAATCGAACGTTACAATGGACTAAGTGGTTCGAACCCCGGCCGAGTCATACCAAAGACTTATAAAAATGGTACTTACAGCTGCCTCGCTTAGCGCTCAGCTTTAAGAGGTTAGTGTTAGGAGTGGTCGTCAAATCCGGTTGCCATTATGGTATCATCGATGCAAGATCATTTCGCATAAGGACTCCGCGAAAATGTTTCACTGGTCTTGCCATCGACAGTAATTCAAATTTGGTCAATGTGCTCGTGGCTTCTGCATGCGGGTAATTGAAGACCTCTTTCCGACTGTGTTCGTAGACAGGTTCCTGGTAGTCAAAGGCCTCCTTCTTTTTAATGCGACCGCCAACCTCCTTTTTCAGCGCCATCCTAGATGCAGTTCAGAAAGCTCCTAACGCAGCAGCGTTTGTAACCGTTGGAGTTGCTGCTATCAATAACACTGCAAGGAATGGAAATATTCCACGGGTCTTTGTTTATGTTCTTGTGTGATCCCACAGTGGTTTTTAATCGCGTTTTTTAGCAAGTTGATTCTCATTAAGGCCAACCTTCACTTCTTGATAGTACATAATTTAACCATGTAACAGATTTAATTATAATTTTTATGTATTTTCCAAAGGTGCATCGATTTCACCTCATTCAGCCACCAGAACCCAAAACAACAGAATGTGGTCAGAAAGCATCACAGCATAACATCTGTAATTAGCTGTACCTACCCATTCATGAAACTACATGTCGACAACTGATTGTCTGTACAACTATAGGCGTTCCCAAGAAAAGTAATAAATCGGGTACAGTATCAAAAAGTCATGTGTGAAATATGCAAATCAGTGTCAATGTTATTATGTCGGTCTATATACAACCATAGACTGTGATATGCACGTGCAGTAAGATTGGTTTTAAATTTAAGTCGAATTTGTTCAGAATGTTCTTGGTGACGGTTTACCCGCAATGAAGCGAATGTCACTTCTAACTCGTCAAGTAACACTTGTCAATGATTTTGTTGATTAATATGTTGTTATTTGCCAAGTAAATTGTATTACAATTCCATCTGGTGGGTGGGTGTGTCTGTGGTATATGCGGGAAACGACAGCATCGAAGCGGTTCCAGATGGCAGATACGATAACAGTTGTGATTCTGCAGAAAGTGAAGGGGAGAACACAGGCACCCACACTCTTAATATATTTCTAAAACAACTATACCATCATCAGCAGCTGCACCAAAATTGCTCTTACAGGTTAAGTGGACTGTATATTGTGCCCCGCCTCCGAAAAATATCTTGCAAACATCTCTACAAAACCCAAATATGTGACTGCGAGGAATTGTCCACGCAAATCGTAATGAACCTCCACAAAGTTTTCCTTTGCGCTGAGAAAATCCACCATTAAATGTGCCGTTAGGGCCAATAACTATGGCTTATACATCTGCATCATTAGCAGTGTTAGTGTGTAGTTTAGGTGGCCCAATTGAATACGGTTGAGAATTCTAATTATCAGATGGATCAGTAATAAACATCATAGTTGGACCAGCTGATCTCACGGAATCATCTGTATTTGGCAAGTCCAATAATCGTCGTAGCAACATCAACGTTGTCCAGAATTGATACTATTTCCTTTCCATTGATGGAATAACGTACACTACTGCACAACACCATGATTCCGTTATTACCAAATCCAATTGTGGTACTTACCGGATAACCGGTACCATCTGCCTGTACAAGTTTTCCATCAATTTATAAGAATGCCTCACATTGAAGAAGGAAAGAAGAGATGTCCTGCACTTGTAATTCTATTTTAAATTGATTGGGGCCTCTAGCCAGGGATGAATAATACTGAAAATCTCTCTTACTCCGATCCACTACCACAGGCTCGCCCTGGTCAAAAGAAGGATCAGATATATCTTTTAACTGAGCCATGGTGCAACTTTAGTTTAAATATATACAGTATTGATCTTGTCTAACACCTGTGCTAGACGGCTTTGGTGGTTTTACTACTCACATCCTCAACCGTAATCCACTTCCCTTTGCCAGATTTGCAATAACGGAATCTTGCAATAGCTGATAAGCGGCTTCATTAATAATATTTCCAACCGCATTGTCTCTGTCGATGGAAGTGTAGCTGAAATCTTTGGTGCTCGAGTCACTAATCGCCGTAGTCAATCAAGAAGAGACCGTGCCGCCTGTGATCTCAGTTGTTCATCCGATCCTCACAAACAATGCTAATTTTATCAACGGCTCCCACTGTAACTTGTTTAGCAATAGGTGCAGAGCGCGATACCAGAATCCCTAGAAACTGTGGTGCGCCTGTAAACAATCCCCGAACAACGTCACCAAGGCCAGTTCCGTAATATGTCGCGTAAATGAGTTTTTGCGCGTTAACCATGCGCACGGGTCCTTCCTGCCCACGTACGACTGTCATTACATTAAATGTCAGGTCGATCTCTAGTCTACAGCTGTATCGTCAATGTTTTATTTGCGTAGACCAATAATGTGCTCATCTTGACTTCCATTAAAAAACGAATATGTATCAGTTACTTATTTTGACGCAATCGATATCAAATCAGTTTGTGCCACGGTTGGTGAAACCCAAATAAAATGTACCCCTGAGCAGTCTGTCTGGCTGTAAAGTATATTTTACTTTTTTCGGCCTTCTATAACATTACTAATCAGTTCCTGCTGTAAACGAGCGGCCTCACGGCGTCGGTTCTGATACCCTTCTATGACATCACTGGCAGACATTTTATATGAATATTGTTTATTGTTAAACTGACGTGTCGAAAACCGCACAGTATTAATAATGCAAAGTTCCGCTCAAATCAATAGTGAGAAAACTATACGGATCCTTTGTGATTCACGCAATCATTTCACGAAATTCTTCCCTAAACGTCAGGTATTTTCCTATGTTGTTTGTGATCATGCTTATCGGTGAGTTTGATGCCGTGGCTACTGTTTGCATTATTAAGGGGCCATCATACCCACGCAATTTATGAAGCACTACAATGATTTTTGTTTTGTCTGTGTAAAATCTCAGTTGTAGATTGCATGCGTTGTGTGCGGCTCCTCTGTGTGCATCAGTGACGTGACAGTGATCACGAACTTTGGAATCATGGGAGAGCAAAGCAATCCCGCTGAATTCTCCTTCACAGATTCAGCAATAACTGCTTTGTAACAAAATCCGCGTGGTGGTTGTTTAGTGACTTGTATTGCTTGGTTGTATCTTTGGAAGTAGAGCTTTCTAATGGAATGTTGAGACATTCAAAGTCCGCTTATGTGTTATAAGGAACGTTCATATTTCGTTTCACCTGAATGAAATATGAGAATGTTTTACCCGGTTCTGCATTATTGACAGCTGCGACTTTTCACTAATCCCACCAAAGTAAAAGTCATGGTCGGTGTGCAGTTTTTGGGTATTAAATACATGTATGCAACGCGTGCATTGACATTTCTTAAACATATGCGCGCTGTGTAGGTTCAGCAACAGAGCCAGATTCTTTATCCATAAGTGTGTATGGTATCGACTCTGATTATTTTATTTCGTCGAGCAGCAACAAGTCAGTCTGGATTCGTACATATTGTTCATGTAGGGATAGTGCATATGGATTAAAGCCTTTATCGTAAGCAAACGCATTAAACAACAATACCAGGGTTGGGTGTTTCAAATTTGTTCAGTGTGGATTTGGTAACCTTCAAAGGAAATTCGATATTACCAACGTTGAGTTCACCCTGATGGTACCCGTATTATTCGAGGAAGGTCTTTATTGTCACTCGCTGAAAATATTGCTGAGAAAATTGCTTTTCAAAAAGATGTTGTAGAAATTCTTTACGTTTATCACTAACCTTGGCGAGACCCACTCTAGTGTTAGCATGTAACTGGATCCACGAAACGGTTTCATGATGAGATATGTACCTCGACCTAGACACATCTATCCATAGTCCATTCCGATCGTGAAGCTGGTGTTTTTGTTTCAATGCCCGTATAACATTTTCAATGCCCTGTCAATTTCGTCATTGACGGTATTGGTGTCGCTACTGTTCAGGATTGCTCGTACCCCGCTGTGAATGCACGGTGTTGTCATTTTAAACCCATCCTTGTCAGGACTAAGTGGCATAAGCAGATGCAAATTAAGGACAGTATCTGCTTTAACTCCAGAGCGGCCAAAGTTTGTACGACCAATGTGGTTTCAGGAATCATATTTGTTAACAGTTGTCGAGCATCTTTGTCAGGTTTTAATGTGGGGGTGTTAACTGTCACGTGATCTTCTAACTCATCTGTACGCGTATGAAATCTAAATTCTGGTACTTGTGACTCATGTGTTGGGTCAGGAACATACTCAGCATGGCTTTATGTTTATCCTTTACACGTTGACGGTGTTTTTAATCCTCAATACGGCGACGGTTTTATTCAAACTTGGCTAATATCTTATGTATGTCAGCTTTTCTTGCGCCTCATGGTATTTGTATATTACGTTCACGTGCAAATTGGTTTAGTTGTTGCAGCAATAATTTTACATTAATAACCAGTGGTGGATTAGTGCCTGGTGGTGGATTCAGTACAAGTATGGGTCTCAATAGTTTAAGTTTGTCGGCTTTTCGCATACGACTTGGTGTGTGTATTTCATGCTGTTGGCAACATTCTCTTATTAAGAAATCCGTCAATAACTTGTTTAGAGTTTACATTTTACAAGGATCAGAAACTGTAATTGTTTTGACCCCCAGCTATCATTTATTTCTGTATCTGTCTGTGCAAAAACACATATTTGTTGAATCACAAGTGTTCGTGCAGTCACATGTGTCTGTGGTTTACGTGACTTTTAATATTCACAAACAGATCTACATGACCGGCAACGTGTTGATTACGTGATTTGACTACAATGTCGCATTTAAGACATGGACATCTATCTATCTATCTATCTATCTATCTATCTATCTATCTATTATCTATCTATCTCACTGTCTCTGTTTTTCCCTGTTTTATCATGTTACGAGCTTCCAGTGTTATTTTGTACAAATGCCCAACAACAAAAAATAACAAAATTGTAAATCAGCCCTGATCAAATAATTTAATATGCCAGTTTCAAGGTTCTCATAGCAAAATACCTTTGAATAGCCCGAAAAAAATGCTTTTAAAAAGGAAGTCCACGTAAATAGCCTCAAATGACCCATCACTGAGTACAATGCCAACAACATACACTTTGTCAGGCTGTCGTACGTACCCAATAATGTGAACTTCGTTACAAGAAATCAACATTTGATTGGATTATGTTCTCAAATAGCCATTATTAATTTCCTCTTATGCTCGCGCTATTTCCGCTTCTACATTTTTGCAAAACAGATAGGATTTCTTTTCGATAAAATACCCAGACCCTGCCAACAACAACATCTGTTTAATTGGCCTATTCTTGGATGTCTTCATCATTATAGCTAAAACACTGGCTAAACTAATCAAAAGTTTCAGACACTTCAATGCGTAACGAGCGACTTAGTCAGGGACTCAACTTTGTCTTTCGCCATATAAAATTTTATTTCTATTTCTTTTCCTCATACGTTTGGCCTAATTTAGTCCGTTCCATTTCTAACTTCACTCCCACGTTAGTAAATTTATCAGCATGTTCCTATTTATGTCTTTGAAAGTGCATATAACATCTTTTGAGCTTCTTTGATAGGTCGATATGAGACTTAAACAATGCAGCGATAGGAAATTATCTGCTGCAGACTTTATATCCCAGTTGTTTGGTAGTATAATATTGTTCTCAGAGACTGAAATAAACTCCCTCAAAATATTTTTGGCGTGAATCGGACATTTTGGCCATTCTATGTCACATTAATTTTTAAATATAATATAAAATTTGTCCATCCGAGCTCTGCTTTGAATTATTTCTTTGAAATTTTGGCACGCAACTAATTGCAAGCATCTGCGGTTTTTACAGTTACTTAATGTGTGTAGGCCAAATCAGTTTCAGATGCGATTCAACGATTATGCGTGCCAGGTATCCAGTACTGGAATCGACCTTACAATCATCAAATTTGACTTTTATGTGCACCATTTAAAGTCTGTAGTGTCCTTATTTATAAAGAAAAGTTTTATCGTAAGCTTAGATTTGAGCTAGTGATCTTATGTCTGACAGAACAGCACGTTAGTTGTCACCGCTATCACTTTTGCTGAGAGTGTAAATGAAAACGACCTGTGTAGCGTCAAGAAAACGTTTGGAAAAACACGCGATCGCTATGAGATAATATAAAAAGGTTAGCCTGACTGATTTTCCTGCCGATATGATTATATTTAAGTATAATACACAATAAGTGTGTGCAATACACGTTACAAGTTCTTCGAGAAAGTTCAGCTGTTGATTCAGCATGTTGATGCTGTGAAACGCATTCCATTACCATATACGTAAAACGGCTTGGTAGCATCCGTAGAACTTTCTCTGTGTATTACTAGCAACTTCACCATTGTGAACACAAGCAATCATTGATATTATTCTTGTGTTTGTTCCCTCATATTCAGCAACAAATATCCATGTTCAATCTTTTATGCAGATAAATGATTTATATGGTATGCATTGTGTAAAATGTCTAGAGTATACACAGCAATTCTATTAAATGTATGTTTCCCTAAGAAACAAATATCAGAATACAAAGATGAATTTAATAATATTAATTTTTTGGAAATTTATTATCACCTTGATCATGAACCATCTTTTGAACGATGACGAAAAGTGTCACACAAAAGTGTACAGAAGCAACCATTTCGTACAGATGTATGGACGACATTTGTAAAACTATGTCCTGATGTAATGAACACCACATAGTATTCATTTCAGTTTTAGCATTTTGAGTTTTCTTATCCGTTGAACATTTCTGTTGTTACTGTGCCTACAAGGCCTTTGTGTCTCAGTTTTGATTCCGCCGCTTCAAACTTTATGCCACCAACCTCCTAACTGTATGTACCTCCACTGCTGATTCTATCACCTCATTCCACAGTCTTTCAACATCATCTTCTGCCTAGCCCTAGCCACCCTAAACTAATATGTTACTAACGATAGAACAATTCTATGTATGTATGTATGTATGTATGTATGTATGTATGTATGTATGTATGTAAGTATGTATGTATGTATGTATGTATGTATGTATGTATGTATGTATGTATGTTTATATGGATGGATGGATGGATGGATGGATCGAAGGATGGATGGATGCATGCATGCATGCAAATATGTACGTATGTACGTACGTATGTATGCATTCATCTAGGAGTATGTATAATGCTTTTAAAATTCCTCAAATGTCTAGATCACGTCTATTTTCAAAATGTTTCATTTAAAATATACTGCTTTACCGTATGGCCATCTATCATTTTGTTGTTTGGTTTGCAAAAGCTGACACACTGTACAGGCATATACATGAAGTAATATTCCATATCTCGTCCCTTTCAGATCGCATTACAAAAAAAAAAAAATAAAAAATAAAAAATAAAAAAATAAAAAAAATTAAGTGCTAACATGGTTTCAGGACATAACTGTTGTAAACCATAACTTAATTTGTTTCCAAACTTCTGTATTAAATAGTATAGACACTTAAAGTATTCCCTTAATACATCCAGCCATCATTACTAATGAATCAAAAACATAATCTGCTCTCGCCTCATACAATTAAGCTCCTTCAAAGTGGACTATTAATCGCGATCTTTAATAATGACAGACACATGCACACATACGGCGGACAATAAATAGTCGTATGGTCAATGCTACTAAACCGATTCGCAGATAAAGCAGCATGAGGGGCTAACCGACCGAAAGATCTCCTAAAAAAGGACAGTTGTAGGCAATCAATTTCTGAATAAACAGGGAAGGGTTGATCGACCCCCCACCCTTGACTTTCAAACTGCCCAGTCCAAAAGGTGAACCTTTCTATCAAATATTACAAAGGCAATGACCCGTCCCGACCATCTAAATTTTCCGGGGTAAAAAGAATGTAGTAATACCCGATGTAGTGTGTTTTGATTTTTATGTACACAAACTTACTTACCATTGAGCAGCAGATGAATTGTATTTTGAAACAAAGTAGCAATCTGTAATGAGTATCCCTAGAATAAATATAATACAATTGCTGGTAGGCCGCTAGGTTTGCTAATTTTTGACGGTTTAATGTAGTACATTTCAGTATGTAATCTGCGTGCTGACAGGTGTAATTAAATCGTTGTTTAAACATACACAATTGAGAGATTCTGCGCCAACTATGGAATCTCGCATAGCTATACTAGCCCGACAACGACTAGACGTAATTAAGAAACTACAACATCGTCAGGAGGCCAAAACAAAATTTACAGAAGGTGCAGAATTGTTTAAATCGCACACAAAGGCTACTAAAGTTAATTTTCCATCGCTGGAAAAAACCGCTAAAACAACTGGAAAAATAGCAGAAATTGCTAAAAGGATCAAAAGGATTTTACGAGATCTTCCATCTGAAGTGACTGCTGCTCAACCACGTTTACAGCACGAAATACAAGAAGTAATTGAGTGTATCAATAGAGCTCGTGCTGAGCTCGGTGATGTAATGGAGCCTATTGCACCAGAACCAAAACCTGTCATAAAACCAGTTGCCCAATGTACAGAAGAAGGTCTTAAAAGATTCATAATAGCCCTATAGCGGTTACTGCAACAGAATATCCACTTTGTAATAATTTGTTAGATCTAGACACAGCTGATATTCCAGAAAAAATTGATTTCTTTTGTATACCGAACGTTCCATGTTTTAAGTAAAATCACAAAACAACGTAATACGGACTGCTAAAATTTTTGGAGATATATTATCGCCCAGAAAATCACCATCCAAACCACATCATATTGAAGAAAAAGAAGAAGAAGAAGCCGGAAGTGGTCTTGCCTCTCGTAGGTTAGCCCTTGGTTGTAAAAAAACAAGGCGGTAATGTAATCCCTAAATCGCCAAAGATTCACGAGAAACTATGCCCCAAAACGTCCTCGCTGATGTTGATCGACTAGACATTTTGATTGGTCGAAAAAGCCGGCAAGATGTCTCCCGAAATCATCAATGAAGAAGCTGTGATTTGTCGGAGTTTATACACGGACGGTGGTATGGATACGCACACCTATCGGGCACTGATTGATGAGGTTATTGATGATGACCAGTTTACGGATCACTTCGGCGATTGATCGATGTGCAAGCACAACACAGTTATATAAGTGAAAACAAAATAACATTATTATAGACAATGCTCAACGAGGACCCTTAATGGTTAGGGTGATAAATGCACGATTACGAATTGGAGTTAGATTTGGTGATGCTATTCAAAGTCTATTCAGAACGGTAACCCCAAAAGTGATTACGTTTGAAAAACAATTAGGAATGAAAGCCATCGACGTTGTTCGCGACAAAGCTATTGGCTCCGTTGTTGATGTTGCTTTTAAAGCATTCTTAGTGATCCGAGACAGACTCACAGGATTAATTCAACGAAAAACGCAGCCAGTAAAACTGCCCAGTACCAAAGTGATGTCAGGAAGTGTCAGGAAGAAAAGTAAACCAAGCTGCAAATAAACGACTGAAAGAGTTAGCTGGCGTACCACTGATAAAACAACAAGCTGCCGCTAGAGATAAATATATAGCCGGAAGTCTGAGAGCAAGAAGTTGTCTGAATCGACGTCATTTGAGACAAAAGCAAATACAATGATAAAATGTTTAAGCGGATATCTGATTCCGCATTTGACATGAAAGTACCCGTTTAGGATACAAGCAGATATTTCTTGCCAGCTGTGGCATTCTTTGAGATCAAAGGTAAACTTCTGAAAGCAGGTAACACAACATATGAATAGAAGATCGAGTTGGTCTTGTTAAAAGTGATGATATGGCGTTGATATGGCGTTGTTTAACAGTGCCCATACATGATTCATATAAAGAACATTGAATCATGTCTCGAAAATGTTGACGTTGTCGCGCCGATACTGGGTCTGGCTAGATATTCCGATGATTATTCATGATCGACTGGTCCGTACATGATGTTCGCCAAATATACCACTAATGACCCCAAGAACCGTAACATAATAATGAACGCCCCTGGCGATGCAGTCGCATCAATAAATAAACATTTCAACCAGGGATTCGCAGCACGTTGATCAATGTTGAACGGCGATGAAGATTTTTCATATGCAATTCCACTATCATATATATTTGGATTTTGCAGAAATGTTAGAAAAGTTATTTTGGTGCTAAATACAAAGTTGTACTTATTTGAAAAACCACCGAAAACGATGCAGTCTGGCACCCGCTGGGGCTGATGATGATATAGCGAGACTGACAGAACTTTCATCATGATGCCAACAATGACGCAATAATTGACTGAAGAACAACGACTGCACTCGTATATGGATAGAGGCGGCAAATCAACATCGTGGTGGTTCACGAGGACCACAGTTATTATTCAAAATAATTTTGCTGGGTTATTCACATGGTAGATAGCATCATAGCAGGGAGCTTTAGCACCACGACATATTTTCGTAGCTTTTCAAATAACCCCCGAGTAGTTTCGCAGACGCAAAAATCAATGGTGTTTCACACGTACGGGG
Source organism: Megalonaias nervosa (assembly GCA_016617855.1). Taxonomy (NCBI): domain Eukaryota; kingdom Metazoa; phylum Mollusca; class Bivalvia; order Unionida; family Unionidae; genus Megalonaias; species Megalonaias nervosa. Next base: position 15,629 of record JAECUM010006385.1, on the reverse strand, counting down.
ATAGTGAAGTTTCTTTGAGAATAAAAGGACATCAAGACGCATTCGAAGAAGTGTTATTGAATTTTGAGAACTATCATGTTTCACGTGCGTATCATAGTTTGATGACATTAATGGGGCATCAAAATGTTGATTCTGGTTTGCAGATATCGGGATTTCACAGCATTATATCCGATCTATTATTTCTCACAGGATTTGTTCAGATTATAATCAGTCGTTGACATACATTTTCGAGCTCGTGTAGCACGACCACCAGCTGCTCATGGTACTTACTTAGCAATGGTTGTAATATTATCAGACAAAACAATGTAGCTCGAAGACGCTAGCGGACGAATGAGCGTCGTTGATGCACCTGTAGAAAACATGTATAAAATGTCATATCAGTAGGGCAATGTTACCCTGACACCTGGTCATATTGAAAAGCTACAATCGGAATCAAAAAAGAATTGTAGAACTACAATGTTACTGAAATTAACCGCGTTTGCAAGGCCCAAATAAGTTGACGCTGACTGAAAGTCAGATCAAACACTTTAATGACGCCAAGAAATCAAAGATTGGCGTTAGACTTGATTCTTGTTCGAGGGCGATCAACGATACAGTAACGAATGTTGGTATATTCCCACTTCTTCATCTTTACCAGCATTGATTGCCGTTGCAGCTCCAGCTGTTGCAAAAGCAGCTGCGCTCGCGTTCGTTGGAACCGTTGCCAGCATGGCATTGGAAAAGTAACGGATTGCTGGTATTCTTAATATTATAGCAAAAAAAACCTATCAACGTGCACGAGTAAAAATTGCGATGAATGCACATGCAGCCATATCGTCCATAATATCACCTGGACTGAACGACGGTAATATATCAGATGTTAAATTTGCTGCAGTCAATGATATTTATCATGGCGCGTGTAAGTCGTTGACGAGGGCAACATCGACGATGAAACAGTCGTCACATTTAGAATCTGCATAAATATAATGACCGCGGAAATAACTGCACGACTGGACAAGAACATTGCTAACACAATGTCCTCGACTACAAAAATGATATCAGCGGCGTCAACACAGCCAGAAATCATTATTAGGTTTCCCACTCCGATAAGAGCGCCCAATGTCTGGTCACTAGAGATCGCACTGGAAAAATTACCAGTTTATTATAGTTGACCAAGTATCAGATCAAACTCATTTTATATATTATCCACTAATTATTCACTGGTATTCGAATATAAAAATAACAATGATGGTTTCAGCCCGTTCCCGATTGGAACGTCATGGGAATTCCAACAGGATGATATCAAATATAGCTAATCAGTGATGAACTTCAGCTTATACTTAAATGAATAACGGGGAAAGAGCCAAAGATTGATATCACAGTACATGAGGCAACGTAAGCGCCGCCATTGAAATATCAACGCCCTATTACGCCGTTTACATATATAAGTGGTTGATCAGAACTGTATTGGGATGGCCTCTTGTAGTGCCAGCTAATGCTGGACCCCCACAACCACATCGATATGAGTATTTATCAGACAAACAAATATTAGTAAAACTACCACATGATGGAAACAGTGAGTTATGGATAGATCTGGGGGCAGGGAATTTATGGTATTTCCAGGGAGTATTTGCAGCGCGTGATGGTAAATATACCCGATATGGCTTTATGTTCTTATTACTAGTACAAACATTAAAAGAGGGAGGAGTGCATGTAGAGGCGGCGTCTGGGAAAGTGATCACTATGGGAATAACGCAGGAGAATTAAAATATATAGCGCCATCTGAGAGCACTATTTCAGTAATATAAACTTGAATATCTGAATGATGATCTTAAACGAAAAATCATTGACACAGTACAACATCTGAACAAAGTGGTATCTGATGCGAAATATTTTCAGACATCTGTGACCGAAACAGTAATTTATGAGGGCTGTCGAATAATAAGGGGCGTAGCATACAAAAAGCCATTTCTTGATCTTTTTTATGATCACGGAAGCCCAATTACCTACTTGAAAACTGCCTGTGTTGGATGTTGATCAAACGCAAAAGGATCTAAGTGACATAATTTACGAATATTTTCGGAACATCAATACCTCATGCAGAAAATAGGACCCTCATCAAATACTCTCAAACATATATAAATGGTGGCGGTCATCATATATCGTGGGTTATAGTTAATATTACCTCGACGACTTCTGTAAATCTTGCTTGTGACACTGTGGATGGTAGTTATAGCTTTTCTTCAGAGGTCCCTCCTAGTCATTTGATTGTGTCGTTGCCTACTAATCCTGTTTATTTACGATGTGATAATCCGCCGTTGTCACGAATACGAATTCGTCTGGCTAAACACGATGAACATTTCCTGGTTACTCGCTGTTAAGAGTTAATTGCAAGTTTGTATGTCAGAGACAGACCATAAAATTGGCCGCCATAAAACAGCCAGCCATGAAAATGGTCTCACCATAAACGACTAAACACTCTACAAGCAAACGAAACATAAATAAAATTACGTATTTATTTGTTATCGTTTACATCATTTTGTCGGTGGTATCCTTGAGGAGTAAAGATCACATGGGGAATGCTTTGTAGCGGATATTGATTCCTTGGTGGATTCTTCAACAAGTCTCTTTACACGTACACCTACAACCTTTTTCTTTTCATATTATCGAAATGTACAGTAACGGTACAAACAATACCTGGCAAGTGTTTGTATGATTCCGGTAGCTTTAGATCAAAGGGCTTCCCCAAGAGTAATAATCGACCATAATAATCACACATGGGCTGCAAACATAGCAAAGGTTCCACCTCAAAACACTACCAGATTCTATAGCGGCGACATTTTAAACTATTTTTGAAATTAGTTGGAAAGACCCAGTGTGGTTTTGGTTATTTCAGAGTGACACAGTGTTGTCGTTTGATCAATTTGTGCTTCCATCTGGAAGAGTTTTTCGTCCAGAACCTCATCATGAGCAGATGACACGGGTCACATTAAAGTATACCGACGAAACGGCTGTCGTAGATGAATTGCGGAATAATTGTTTAACGATTTCATCTATTGCTTCTCACTTTTACCGGCAGAAGACTTTATGGCAGCCGATACCAAAACCCTTTCTTGAGGACGTTCAATGCTCACGTACTAAATTTGGGCACGGGGGCCTTTGGAATACTAATTATGATTCAAAGGCGTTATTTCAGTCGATATGGTAGCTTGTTATTCTGCTAGTTTTATTGGAATGGGCGAATGCGATCCGTATTTTAAGCGACTTGGATATCCAACGCATGAAATAACTCGTGTCTCAATAAATGTTCCTCTCACCATAGACATTACTTTGTTCGCCGAGATAGAATCGTCTGAGTTTTCAGAAAACGTTCATCCAGTTATTCCTGCATGGTTTGGAAGACACTTCAGCAAAACCATATTCGATCATAAATCCCTTAGACGAATGCAGGAGAAATAAAGGGGGGGGGGGGGCTCCAACAGTATTACTTAGATTCATGCTTGATAAAAATATTAAAGTCGTTGACTGCAAGTGAAGCAATAATTACGTGTAGACTCAAAAAGGGGTCTGGCTGCCCGACCCAAATGATAAGGCTGACGTAGCATTTGTAAAGGATATGCGCAGAACAATTATCGGTAAATTTAAACATTTTGACTCATCTCATAACAAGTGCCGTTGTACAAGGTTAATCATAGATAAGGCAGAGTTAGATGATATAATCAATGATACTGCTCGAAGATGAGTATTAGCCACTAGGGAAAATGCAAGATTGCCAGATGGAACTAACATAGGTTATATTGTCAACTACTATAATAGCGATTCCCCACAATTTATTCATCTTCTTGCATCAATGCTTGCATATACACCAGTACATCTCTTTACAATAATTGACCGATTTCTTAATGACGCTGTTAGAGTCGCCGCAGATTCTTTTTACATTAGCAAATCAAAATAGGCCCTTTATATGATTATCTTCAGAAGATGAGTGCCGATGTGATAGCTCATATGGTCACTGGAGAATAAACAAATGAGCAAATGCATAGTTATTCTGAATCGGCCGATTATAAGTCGCTTCCTGTGTATTACACTGTCAGTGATTTATCAAAGCAGTCAACGGCACCTTCAGTAAATGATCACATTTCACAACATAAAAATGTTTGTTTGAATGATACTGGTGGTTCTAGTAACACAACGAGGGTTATGCAATTATTCAATAGTTCCAATATGAATGTTTCAACGACTACTCACTGGCATGATAAAGAGATGAATGAGAGGGTAGTGAAAGCTCATGCTTACCAGTTTCTTAAGATGGAAAGGGGATAAATTGACTCTAGATCGAATGGGCTAGAAAATCCATCCCCAAACGCATCATTTGGGACGAGATTTGTACCGTTTCCAAAGAAATGTTGGAAACGTTTCTTGATTGGTTAGAAAGTAAAGAAACTGCTATTATCACGTGTGGAGATTGGGGGCAACCTCCTCCATTCACAGGAAAATCGCCACATAGTTGGATAAAAAAAAAACAAAAAAAAAAACATGTTGATTGTTACGAAGAGATGTTGGTAGATCATAGAGCCATAGACAAATCACTGAAAGAGTTTAAAGCTTTAATTAGACTTAGATCTGACAAGACTCAATGCGAGATAATGCGCGGTGGAATTTCCGAAACGGGGATTGATGAATTTTGGAACTTATGGCGCCCTAATGATCTAATCCATGAAACAGTTCGCGATTCACATCAAGCTGAACAATTTAGGCTTCATAAGGAAACATTTCCTGAGTTGCCAGTTCCACTGTGTTATTGTCCAAGAGATCCTCGTCCTCAATGATTCGTGGTTCCGGAGCAGGGATTAGCTATCTCATATATCAATATGTGGATCGCCGATGACTACGTTGAAGTGGTCAAATGTAACATATAGCAGTATTAGCAGTTACAAGAATGTCTCAGCAACACGGGAGAGTCTACCACGACAATAGTGACCCTCAGGCAGGATCCCACGGATCCCACACCAAAGTCCCTGGCATGGTAAATAGAAAATTAATTGGTTATCAGCGAGATGACAGGGAAAAAAATAAAGTCGAGCTTGATCTTGGTCCTGATTTCATCATGACGCTGAGAAAATAACAAAATAATTGCTGAGCTCAGTGGAACACAATGATGTTATAGCAATAGTTTTATAATGACCGAATTTACCCGCAGACCAGCAGCTGATCTTGTACTTGTTTCTTCGCAATGTCATCGATTGGAGCAGCAGAGAGGGTGAACAGACCACTTGCCTGAGACCTTATTTTTGAAAATTAAGGGTTCCTACGAAGGCTGAAAAAAAAAGAAGTTTTTGTCTTAATAATGAAAACTTCTTTAATTGACCAGATTTTTTCACAATCTGGTCACATACGTATGTCATTCACCCTCTCTGCTGCTATAAATTAAACAGCCATTATAGATATTATCAATAATGAGTATTGGAGAACCACACTCAGCTAAATTAGCTCTACTGCTGCTATGATTTTTTTATCCAAAAATTATATCAAGTCCGTTGCGATATCTTGACCTAGGATCGTGTAAATTTATCGTTACAAAACCAAATGGAGCAGCTTGTGCTTTTGAAAAGAAATTTTTAAATTTATTCATGTCCATGTCGCCTGAACACCAAGTATAATAAATATTCTGCAGCGTATGATTATCTACGCCATTAAACACAACTAAAACGTTACAGTTGTCTCTGATTACTTTTGGAATTTGTGTATATCTCTGTGTAACATAAATCACGTCTGTATTTTTATGTCTACCTCGTGAAAATATTCTAGCTGGATTTGATTGTTTGTCCAGCATAACATCATCATACACTACTAAATTATTAATGAATCCATGAGGGCCAGTGGCCCTGAGATCATCTACGGATAGAAATGCAGATTCATCCATATTCATATAATATTATTTGGAAATGGACGAATCTGCAAACAGAAACTTTGTTCGGATTAACAAACCATCAATGATGCAGATTCATCCATATTCATATAATATTATTTGGAAATGGACGAATCTGCATCGTGTTAATAGAAATTTTGTTTAAGAAGCATCGCTTCTAGCCTCAGATTAACAAACCATCAGAAATGCAGATTCATCCATATTCATATAATATTATTTGGAAATGGACGAATCTGCAAACAGTGTTTAAGAAGCCTCAGATTAACAAACCCATCAATGATGCAGATTCATCCATATTCATATAATATTATTTGGAAATGGACGAATCTGCAAACAGTGTTCAAGAAGCATCGCTTCTAGCCTCGGATTAACAAACCATCAATGATGCAGATTCATCCATATTCATATAATATTATTTGGAAATGGACGAATCTGCAAACAGTGTTTAAGAAGCATCGCTTCTAGCCTCGGATTAATAAAATCAATAATGCAGATTCATCCATATTCATATAATATTATTTGGAAATGGACGAATCTGCAAACGGATTAATAATATCATTAAATTATTTGATCTCAACATGAACATGATCGGTCGCGTCATCTATTTCAGAGTCAGAAACTTCATTTCTAGAATCAGCGATTCTAGAGTCAGAAACTTCGTTTCTTAACAAGTACTGATTTACGTACTCAGCTGCTGTTGGTGGAGCGTCTTTATGAGGCATATATTTCGGTTTCCTTTTATTATAATATAACAACATCACTCTGTATCTGTTACCACCACACGCCGTACAAATTTGAATCTCTCCCCGCACTCCATTACCGCACCGCAAACACGGTCTATTTCCTCTCGATCCTGTTCTGATCATATGGCTATAATGAGCGCAGTATTCTTCTCGGCACGACTTTCCGCATATCCTAGTCAATCCTTGAAATATCCAACAACAATTATTAGGTCCTGTTTGAAATGGCATATTATATAATATTATATTTTAATTATTTTTTAATTAGAAGTATATTCTGTATATTATATAATCATAGAAATGACAGAACATACCATCGATGTTAAGTTTTATGATACAAAACATGATGCCATCGAAAGTCTTAGTGATGAATCTAACATCTACAAGCGGGGAATAATCATTCAGCATTTTAATAAATTCTACGTGTTCTCGGACGATGATGAATTTAACGGGTTCGCCAACAATTTCATTAATGAATCTTCGGTAACCGAAATAATTCCCAAATTCAGACTTAGATATCCGGTGTTTGACCTAGACACCAAATACGTGTGTGAATTAACTAGATACCGATACAGCGATGGTATTGGCATAATACCAACCGACGAATTAATCGATACCGGCGACATTATCAATTATTTCGCTGAACTATGCGAATGCTCCCGCGAGCAGGTATTATTGTTTGAAACTAATAGCGGTTATCACGTTCTTTGTAAATCGGCGCCGGTAACATTTTATCGACAACGAAGTTTGACGAATATTGCATATGATAAGAAGAATCCTTGCTGGAAGGTAGATCGCCAAGCTGGTCTTCATAGCATCAAGTTGAATAACACGCGATCTCACAAACCGGATAAACAAACATTATGCAAAAAATTAATTTCACACGATGAGAGTCTCCAGAAACAGAGTTTCCAGAAACAGAATTTCTACGCGAATGAATTACTCGTCTGTCCAACCTGTATTCAACCTCATCGCGTTGAGGATATTCCCGATAATGAAACAAATACTATCATTTCTTGCGATGAAATTCCACCAGCGGATATAGCCAGAATATCCAAGGTACTTACTGGGAAACCCGATCAGCTCATCGACGTTATTAGTGTTACCGGAAATAGATTTACTATATCGAGAGAGCCTGGACATAGGTGTAACATCTGCGAACGACGACACGGATATAATGAGATACGTGACTACGTTGAAGACAAATGCGACAATTGTCTCGTGTATATCAATGATGATTATTATTCTATCTGCTGTCCTAGATCGACTGGGAAACAAATACAACTACCAATATCTGATGATTTATCATCTAATGACAACGTCTCTATAGATGACAAAAAAGATAAAAGATATATAAAATATCTGATCAACGCGAAACGTAGATTTCGTTATCCCGGATATCTATTTACCAGAAACGCCGATTACGCATACACAGCGTTACCGACACACGAATCAGGACCAGGTTGTAGAGTTATTCACGCCGAAGATTACATCGACGGTTTTGCGTGTGGAATGGGGAAATCCGAATCAGCGTGGAAATCATTAAGAGATGATCAGTCCGTGCTAGCATTATCATATAGAAAGACATTTACCGAGAAAATCAAATCCGATTATAATATCGAGAGTTACATGGATATCAATGGTTGTATTACATTCAATCCTGGAGATAGACGTCGGGTTGTTGTGCAATGGGAATCTCTACATAGAATCCGTGGAGTCCCAGACGTGATTATTGTAGACGAATGGCATGGCATCCGCAGACAACAATTTCATTCGGCCAAACACAGCAAAGAACGATGGAATAAATTCATGATATTAACGACGATATGCAAACGATTAATCGTCCTCGACGCAGATGCTAACGATGATGATCTAATATTATTCCGTGATAAGCTAATGCGTTCGTCTATGAAATTTATCATTAACGATTACAAACCCGATCATGATAAGAAATTTCACATCGAACTTTCCCACGAGAATAATCTAACCTCGCTTCTAGAACGATTAAAAGATAATGATTCTAAAATCGCCGTATTCACTCATAACAAACAAAGAACCGATTATTCCGTTGAAAGCCTAGCTAAGCTCATTCAACATCTAGGACATCGCGTTAGATATTATCACGCCGATACAGACCCTGCTCAAAAGAAGTCTGACTTCAGCGATATCAATAACGCGTTCGATGACATCGATGTTGTTATCAGCAACCACACTCTCGAAGCTGGAGTTAGTATCGTTGATGATCGATTCAAAGCCATGTACGTGTTCTCGGAAGAATTAGGATCTGTTGAAGCGACCAAGCAGGCTATCCACAGATTCCGTTGCGTTAACGAAATACATTATTCGTCAACGAGAAAACAACGCTCTTGTAAATTACCGATATATCGTGAATCCGTTGAGAAGGTTATTGTGGATCGAGAAAGACTAATCGACAACGACACAAAATTATATAGAATTCCAAACGCTGAAGATCTACAGACTGGATTCGGATACGCTTATATCAGCGACATCATCGACGAGAATAATTCCATTATGTACTTTACACCGCGATTGATTGATGCGATGGAAAATACCGGCTATGAAATAATAGAACCGCCCGTAGATGATTACGAGACTTGGTTGAGAAAAAATAATACTATAGACTCTGATAATAAAATAGATTATGATAATGATCCCAATGTCGATGAATTTCTAAAGACATCGATAGGTGAACGAATAAAACAATCAGAAACGAAGTCTCTAGAGTCTCTTGATGACGATCCAAATTATAAAGAACTTCCTCAGTATTACAAATACGATCCTAATACAAATCTAGAACCATATCAAGCAAAGAAATCGTTCCTTAGTTACACGTTTCAATGCGATGTTAGTTTATTGCCAGCCTCGCAGATAGAACACTTGTATAAAAACTCAACGCAGATGAGACGAGCTCAGCGAATCATAGTTGATAAATTTAATAATGGCAGTGCAACCGCGAGAGAAGTATTTCGATCGGATAAAATTAGTCCTAAAGAAAAACTAACGATAATAAGGAAGTTTCTAACCGCGTTGAATTTACCCGATATCGTGTCTGACGATATAATGGTAACATCAGTATCTGTATCAGGACCAGATCTTAGAACGCGCATCAAGGATATGATCGACGGTTCTGATATCTTGCGCGATTATAATAATTTACTCGATAACTGGCCAAGCATCTTTCCTGAAACAAGATTTCGATCAAATAAATTAACTATCAGAACATTATCGAGAAAATCAAAAACATCTACAGAGGTTTTGGAGCATCATTAATCTCAGACAACAAAATAAATGCATCAAGATCAGACTACACAGTTAATTATCCTGTATGGCCTAAATCAGACTTTCGCGATGATCCTCGTTGGATGAATTTCATCGATACGCGACAAGAACATCCCGGCGGTAATGATATCATCGCGGTAGATCCAAGAAATACTATGTTGAAGTTTCACGTGTGGAGCGTTAACGGATGGTTTAATGATTAACGAAATCAATATTATATCATGTAGATTCATCAAAATCAATATTGTATCATGCAGATTCATCCATTATCAAATAATATTATATGGACGAATCTGCATTGTTAACAAAATCAATATTGTATCATGCAGATTCATCCATTATCAAAAATAATATAATGAAATGGACGAATCTGCTGTTAACAAAATTAATATTGTATCATGCAGATTCATCCATATAATATTATAATGAAATGGACGAATCTGCACACAGAAACATCGCTTCTAACTTCAGATTGATATCTATAATTAAAACATAAAATAATTCTTATTAATAATGAAAGAAAAGATTATATTATTCCCAGGCACCGAACAATACGATACCGCGATGAAGATAATAAACGATAATAAAGGATCAATAGTCTCGAATAATGGTATCAGATTTGCTAATACCAACGAACGTGTATATAACGATTTCTCAAAAAAATCTATGAACGACGCAACAATGATGATTCGTAGAAATAAAGTACGTGATCGTTTGCGAAGAAAATTAGCTAACAGAACAATATCATTCAACTAGAATTGTATTATTATTATAATGACCAACACGAATAATGATGTACTCGTTTATGATATTATACGCAACAACAGCGAATATTTTTACGATAAAATGATTGTTGATGAACACGGTAACGAGTATTATATGCCGCCAAGAAATAAAATTTCTGAAAACATAGAACTGACTTTCAGGATGATCAATAATGTGATAGTCCCGTTTGTTGGTAGCGAGTCTAACATATCATCGTGGTTGGTCAATAATATCATGGACTGGTTCCGATGTGAGCTACTAAGAAGATTTAAAATAATACACCTACCAGAAAATGAGATAATTAATTATCTTGGACGTCCTCTTAACGATAAAGAGATTCAAGCAAGAAAATCAACCGACTACACGATAGATAATTACATCGACGATATTTATAAAATCGGGACGATTCTCTCAGATTCTATTAATGATGCGCGTGTTATGTTTATCCTATGTACCGATACGAATTATTTTCGCGATAAAATGATTGTTGATGAACACGGTAACGAGTACTATATAAATCCGCGAGACACCGAATTAAATTTCAGAGTGATCGATAATGAGATAATCCCGATTATTGGTATCGAGTCTAATATATCGCCATGGTTATTTAATCAGGTAGCGAAATTGTTTTCAATCGAATTCGTGCGGAGATTTAATCTACTACGTATGCCAGAATCTGCTATAGTTGAATATCTCGGACGTCATCTTAACGATAAAGAGATTCTAGCTAAGAATGAGGTTGATAGTTATATTATTGATAAAATCTGGAAGAATCAAACGATCATAAACGATTATAATAATCTGAATAGACCAGCGCGGAAGAATAAGAGACGTCGTCGAAGATAAAATCATCATATTAATAATATATCATGAAATGCAGATTCATCCATATTCATATAATATTATAATGAAATGGACGAATCTGCACCGTGTTGTCAAATTTGAAAAGTATTATCAATCACTAATGTGCGATAATATTTACTGCGATGATTATTCAACCCCGCACAGGCACTGCGTTAACTGCAATAATAGTTTTATCAAACACGGAGAAAATCAACGATGTCAAGATTGCCGATCATGGACCAGATATCTATACTGATTGATGGACATTATACTTCAATGATCTCAAGTACTGCAAATAAAAAATAATTTTTATAAATATTTAGTTGTTTTTTTATTTCGTTAATTTTGTTATAAAAACCGCGTTTTTTGTTCGAAAATCTCGTTTTTTGCATGAAAAATGACCAAAAATCAGTGAAAATCAATCAGATTTTAACAAATTATGAGGGTGAAACCCCCAGGGGGGTTAACGGGAATTAACATTAGATTTTAAATTTATCGATGAAAAACTGATTTTTTCTATATTTTTATCGTAATTCGCTAGCAGAAATCTATATAATACAAACAAAAGAACTGGAAAAACCCATGATTTGATCGATAAATCAAAAACCTAATGTTAATTCCCGTTAACCCTCCTGGGGTTTTGACCCAACGAAAACTAGCAAACTCAACGAAAAACTTTACACAACGGGTAATATTATCTATAGTTGATGGACATATTGTACTTTTAGCTACAAGATCTTAAATTTTCAGCTTCTAGATTAAGACGATTAAACACTGATCTGCGAGTTATTCTTATTATTATCATGAAACAAAATGAACAAACACATTACATGAATTATAAAAACCCGTTGATGAAATAGCTAATATTATTTACATACTATTGAAAGTCTACAATCAGATTATTTGATATCAATTAATATTGAGATAACAAACCATCAGAAATGCAGATTCATCCATATTCATATAATATTATTTGGAAATGGACGAATCTGCAAACAGAAACTTTGTATCTTCCGATAAATTATTTTTTTTTGTTAATTATTTTTTATAGGATAATAATATGGATGAACTTTTTAATCGCTGAGCCTGAGTACTTGAAGGAAATTTCCTTAGTAATTGCTTATGCAATCTCAGCGATTAAAAAGTTCATCCATATTATTATCCTATAAAAAATAATTAACAAAAAAAAATAATTTATCGGAAGATACAAAGTTTCTGTTTGCAGATTCGTCCATTTCCAAATAATATTATATGAATATGGATGAATCTGCATTTCTGATGGTTTGTTATCTCAATATTAATTGATATCAAATAATCTGATTGTAGACTTTCAATAGTATGTAAATAATATTAGCTATTTCATCAACGGGTTTTTATAATTCATGTAATGTGTTTGTTCATTTTGTTTCATGATAATAATAAGAATAACTCGCAGATCAGTGTTTAATCGTCTTAATCTAGAAGCTGAAAATTTAAGATCTTGTAGCTAAAAGTACAATATGTCCATCAACCAGTATAGATAATATTACCCGTTGTGTAAAGTTTTTCGTTGAGTTTGCTAGTTTTCGTTGGGTCAAAACCCCAGGAGGGTTAACGGGAATTAACATTAGGTTTTTGATTTATTGATCAAATCATGGGTTTTTCCAGTTCTTTTGTTTGTATTATATAGATTTCTGCTAGCGAATTACGATAAAAATATAGAAAAAATCAGTTTTTCATCGATAAATTTAAAATCTAATGTTAATTCCCGTTAACCCCCCTGGGGGTTTCACCCTCATAATTTGTTAAAATCTGATTGATTTTCACTGATTTTTGGTCATTTTTCATGCAAAAAACGAGATTTTCGAACAAAAAACGCGGTTTTTATAACAAAATTAACGAAATAAAAAAACAACTAAATATTTATAAAAATTATTTTTTATTTGCAGTACTTGAGATCATTGAAGTATAATGTCCATCAACCAGTATAGATATTTGGTCCATGATCGGCAATCTTGACATCGTTGATTTTCTCCGTGTTTGATAAAACTATTATTGCAGTTAACGCAGTGCCTGTGCGGGGTTGAATAATCATCGCAGTAAATATTATTGCACATTAGTGATCGATAATACTTTTCAAATTTGACAACATGGTGCAGATTCGTCCATTTCCAAATAATATTATATGAATATGGATGAATCTGCATTTCATGATATATTATTAATCTGATGATTATTTATCTTCGACGACGTCTCTTATTCTTCCGCGCTGGTCTATTCAGATTATTATAATCGTTTATGATCGTTTGATTCTTCCAGATTTTATCAATAATATAACTATCAACCTCATTCTTAGCTAGAATCTCTTTATCGTTAAGATGACGTCCGAGATATTCAACTATAGCAGATTCTGGCATACGTAGTAGATTAAATCTCCGCACGAATTCGATTGAAAACAATTTCGCTACCTGATTAAATAACCATGGCGATATATTAGACTCGATACCAATAATCGGGATTATCTCATTATCGATCACTCTGAAATTTAATTCGGTGTCTCGCGGATTTATATAGTACTCGTTACCGTGTTCATCAACAATCATTTTATCGCGAAAATAATTCGTATCGGTACATAGGATAAACATAACACGCGCATCATTAATAGAATCTGAGAGAATCGTCCCGATTTTATAAATATCGTCGATGTAATTATCTATCGTGTACTCGGTTGATTTTCTTGCTTGAATCTCTTTATCGTTAAGAGGACGTCCAAGATAATTAATTATCTCATTTTCTGGTAGGTGTATTATTTTAAATCTTCTTAGTAGCTCACATCGGAACCAGTCCATGATATTATTGACCAACCACGATGATATGTTGGACTCGCTACCAACAAACGGGACTATCTCATTATTGATCATCCTGAAAGTCAGTTCTATGTTTTCAGAAATTTTATTTCTTGGTGGCATATAATACTCGTTAGCGTGTTCATCAACAATCATTTTATCGTAAAAATATTCGCTGTTGTTGCGTATAATATCATAAACGAGTACATCATTATTCGTGTTGGTCATTATAATAATAATATAATTCTAGTTGAATGATATTGTTCTGTTAGCTAATTTTCTTCGCAAACGATCACGTACTTTATTTCTACGAATCATCATTGTTGCGTCGTTCATAGATTTTTTTGAGAAATCGTTATATACATGTTCGTTGGTATTAGCAAATCTGATACCATTATTCGAGACTATTGATCCTTTATTATCGTTTATTATCTTCATCGCGGTATCGTATTGTTCGGTGCCTGGGAATAATATAATCTTTTCTTTCATTATAATAAAGAATTATTTTATGTTTTAATTATAGATATCAATCTGAAGTTAGAAGCGATGTGTGCAGATTCGTCCATTTCCAAATAATATTATATGGATGAATCTGCATGATACAATATTGATTTTGTTAACAGCAGATTCGTCCATTTCATTATATTATTTTTGATAATGGATGAATCTGCATGATACAATATTGATTTTGATGAATCTGCATGATACAATATTGATTTTGTTAACAATGCAGATTCGTCCATTTCATTATAATATTATTTGATAATGGATGAATCTGCATGATACAATATTGATTTTGTTAACAATATTGATTTTGTTAACAATATTGATTTTGATGAATCTACATGATATAATATTGATTTTGTTAATCATTAAACCATTCGTTAACGCTCCACACGTGAAACTTCAACATAGTATTTCTTGGATCTACCGCGATGATATCATTACCGCCGGGATGTTCTTGTCGCGTATCGATGAAATTCATCCAACGAGGATCATCGCGAAAGTCTGATTTAGGCCACACAGGATAATTAACTGTGTAGTCTGATCTTGATGCATTTATTTTGTTGTCTGAGATTAATGATGCTCCAAAACCTCTGTAGATGGTTTTGATTTTCTCGATAATGTTTCTGATAGTTAATTTATTTGATCGAAATCTTGTTTCAGGAAAGATGCTTGGCCAGTTATCGAGTAAATTATTATAATCGCGCAAGATATCAGAACCGTCGATCATATCCTTGATGCGCG